>LPNX010312659.1:74998-94872 GCA_001517045.1 Pseudotsuga menziesii | reverse complement strand
GTTTCTCAGGGTTAGTGCTTTTGATTTGATGCAATAAATCAATGAACTGACCGACAGATTTATCTGTTTGAATGAGATGGGTTAAGTGCTGGGTCGAGTCGTGCCGACTGTGACTAATGTCTTCGTGCTGTGCAAGGTTTGTAAATATGTTTGTGGCTTCCTGATATGTGTGTTGTTCCTTGCAAGGGTCAGGGTATGTATTTGTGTGTGTAATATTACTAATCTGAGGATTATCAGGCCCGGTTTTAGTGCCTTGTCGAGTGACGATGTGCAAATTCTTAGTAGTTATGACATCATTCTTCTAGACACAAGACAAGATATTAACATTCTTTTTATTACTAATTTTTTCCAACATTGTAGGGCAATCCTCCAAGGAGTGATCGCCTACACCACAATGTGTACAAAATTTAAGATCAGTCCTGTCCTTGTATGGACAGTCTGCGCATCTGTGCCCTTCTTTGTAACAAATAAAGCATTGAGTAGGTCGACGGCTTTGTATTTCTCGACTCCCAACGAATCGACCTGTTCTTCCAAACCCTGGTCGTCGATTGTCATTCCGACGGTCGTAGCGTCGGCCATCATTTCGTTGCCCATTCTGGTTATTATTATTGTTCTGCTCTGTGTTCTGTGCTACAGCATTAGTCTGGTAGACGGCCTGGTAGTTTTGTCTATTTTTGAGGTTAAGATGGCAGTCGGCCGTGTTGTGATTTGTAGTTTCGCATATAGCACACCAGGAAGCTTTGCCATTCTTCATATTGTAAGGACAATCGGCGGTGGAATGGTCTCCTCGTTCCTGGAAGATGTCGCAAAATGCCTTTGTCTATACAAAACAGACATCTTGTCGACTGAATTGCTGTCGACAGTTATCTTTTGTATGTCCGGCTATTGAACAGTTAGTACACCAGATTTCTTGGTTCTTAAGTGTGAGCTCTTTCAAGGACTTCTGCATATTTTCCAGTTGTTCTTCCAAGCAGTGGTAAGTCGGGCAGGCAGGTATGTCTTCATCCATCTCGACCTGCAATGCTTTTGTCAACGCATCTTCATACGAATTGAAGGTCTCCAGACTGATGTGTCGGCGAAATTTCTGTGAAATTCCTGCAAGGAACCATTGAATGAGTAATTGTTCGTCGATGACATAGTCCAACTGACTCAATAGATCCTTCCATCGTTTATCGTAATCGCGGACTGTTTCTCCTGGCTTCTGTTGGGTCGTCTTCAGCTTCTTGGCTGCCAGGTGTTTAGCGTCTGGAGTCTTGAAAAATGATAGGAATTGCGCCTTTATCTCTGATTTTGTTGCTCTAGGTTTCCTTTCAGTAAATTTCATATACCATGTGAGAGCTCTTTTCCGAAGGGCTCCTGCGAACTGGGCTATCTGTCGGTCTTCTTCTGTTACTTTGTTAGCCTCCCATATCGACTCGCAGACAAACCAGTGTCGTCTGGGGTCTTCGTCACCCTCATAAAGGGGAATCTGAGCAGATCCGTGACCCATGTCGGAGTCACTGTCACTACTCTCTGATGATGTCGGAGGTGGAGGTTTAGAGGTCGGTGAAAGTGGTGGGGTCGATGATATGGTCGAACCTGCGGAGTTTTTGTCGACCAAACTTATGCTGTCGTTTGAGGTCGATCCTTTGTCTCCGAACAGTGGATTGTTGTGTATTTGTAGTGTCGGTGTTCCACTGAAATTTTGTGTGCGCAGGTCCGATTCTTGTATGTCTTCGATAGCTGTATGTGGCAGGGGGGGTGCTCCTTCATGTGTCGGCAGGAGCAAGTGGATACTTCGAAAGGAAGGTGCCGTTTGAAAGGTCACCCAGTTACCTTCGATCGGTCGACGTATGACCAGATGTCGACCCGGGTATGGTTCATCGCCTAGTCGGCTCCAGAGTGTAATGTCGCCAGCTCTTAGTCGAAGGTCATCTTCAATAATAGTTTGTATTCTGGTACGCGGATTTACTGGGGAAAGGGTCACTCCTTCGTCGGGAACAATTAGTTGGAGAGCTTCTGGCTACTCTATCCACATTTCATCATCTTCAGGGGACGCCTCTTCTTCTTCGCCTTCTCTGCGTCGGTCATGACCTGACTCTGGCGGTACTTCATCATGGTCGGTCTCCCTAGGGTTTTGCTGCAGCTCTGCGGCCCTTTCTCATCTAGCTTCCCTTTTCTTCTGTCTTTCATCCCTTTTGATTCTCTTAATGTCCGACATACTGTAGTACAATACTATGCCTTCAGTTCCTCTTCGGTCGATTATGCATTACTGGTGACTACAACTCTGGTCGACTAGGATCCACTATGCTCGATGTCCGACACACGACCAGCTACCCCCCCATAGCCTACCCGACGCTTTTTAGAAAGCCCGGATAGTTCTTATTTGCTCAGGAAGTACTCCCACTCCCTTTCAGCAATGAATTTTTCCCACTGCTTCTGCTTCTCCGCCCAGTTAGTGTTTGAGGGTGGTTCACGTAATAGTGGTCGAGCTTCGACAATATGGCCTGCTCCTTTTTCTATTAAGAACTTGAACAGCAAAGTCGGCAAGTAACACAAGAATTAATCAGTAAATTCTGTGAAAAATTTATGTCGGACGGTTTCCACAGAAGTCCTGTCTTGGACTGCTTGTTCCTCACAGAAGTCGTCGGCTATCTTTTCGAACCACTCCGATAGATTCGTACGGCCGCCTCGGATTAGTTTTTGGAGTAACTATTCTTCTTTAGTATTGTCCGGTTTTCTCATCCAAAATCTGCTTCAGTAGATGTGGCATGGATTCGACAAACTTTTCGTGAGTCTCAGTGAAAAATCTGGTTTTGGCTTCTGCGACTGTCAATCTGTTCCTTCTCGCGTAATTTTGTAGATAGTTAGCAATTTTTCGCTCCCACCAGTCCTTTATCTCCTGCTCTGGTATCATGTGTGAGCATATAATCCAGTGATGTACTACCGGCAACGGAACCAATGTTGTAATCTCACAGATCACATAAGGTTACCAATAATACATACAAAAATATACAGAATATACACAGACACAAGAGACAAGAACAGATAGGATAAACAGATTATATTATTCTCAATAGATCATACAAATCCAAGAACTGAACTTAGTTCTTGTGTGGCTCAACAGCCTAATATATACAATTTACAATCAGTTAAAAGTAACGACCCGTCGGTTCGGTGAACCGACACAACTATTAGTTAACAGACTAACTACTGTGTTTACTCAGCCGACCGACGTAGTCGGTCCCTCAACTTAGTCGGCTAATCGACTAAGTCGGTCTTCGTTCAAGTCGACTTATGTCGACTTGCTCCTTCTACACAACACCATAAATACTCTTCAAAAAAATCTCCCCTTTTCAACAAAACTTATATCCCCCTTTGTCATCAACGGAAAATTGAACATCCTTTAACAATACTGCCCCCCCTATGGGCATGCTCCCCCTATCATCAACTTCTTTTCCTTTGTCAACTTTTCTTGTTGTTTTCATTAATGGCAATAAAAACTTCCTTTGGAAATATTTCTCCCCTACCATTAGACACTATTGATATTTTGATGAACTTTTATTTTGTCACAAGGCTACTCTTGGAACCAACTACTATACGATACTAAAAAAATGTGTGTTCCTTGATCTCAAATATGATAATCAGGTACATAGAATCTTTTACACATTATTTGTACACTTCATATCACTAGTCGATAGTCTTCAAAATGGTATTGGGTTTTTCCCAAGATTTTCATCATTTATGTTTTGATCAATGGTTCAATATACTAATTTTATTCTGCATACTTTATTAGGTTGATGGTTGTTCATTTCCTTTGATTGAACTTGCTTTCTTCTCCAAACTTTAACTTGTCCCTATATCCTACAATGTTTTGCGAAATCACCATAATGATAGAAATTTTAACACTAAACGAAAAATGCACCTTAAATTCTTCTTGGTGTGATTTTTTCATGATCTCTAAAATGGATGGATTTGTGACTATAGTTATTGCAATTGTAATAGTAGCAATTGAACATCATAGGGTATCTTTGAGAACATAATCTTCTTTTTGATGTACCTTCTCTTGATTCTTGTTGATCATGGGATCTTCTAAGAGAATGTGTATAACTGTTAGTCTTTTCTTCATTTTCCATAGATATTTTACTCTCTTCAATGTTATTCATGATCTTTGAATTTTTCTTTAACTGAGTAGTTATTTTGTCCAGATCTTCCGTCAGAGAGAGGATCTTCAGTTCTTGATTTTGACAAATTTCTATCTTTTCTTGGAGTTCTTTCGTTAGATATTCTTTTATTTGTTTGATTCCTTCTACCTGTCTGTTTAGATAAATGATACTGTCTTCCATCTATCCTTTTGAATTCGGATCATCCTCATGGGATTTTCGCACTTGACCTTTTAGCACATGATTCTCCTTTATGAGTTCTGACAGCTCCTTTTAAAACTCAAACTTTGTGAGACACATCTTCTGTAACTCTACCTTCAAGGATTTGATTTCAAGTTCTTGTTTTCTTCTTAATTTATCTGCCAATATTTCAGTCTTGTAGGTACTTATCTCATTGTCTTTTCCTTGTAGCTTGCAGTTCAATTCTTTATCCTTATCTTCTAGTTGTCTTTTGATCTTGACAAAAAAAATTCTGATTGCTTTTCATTTTTTGTATCTGACTTCTCAAGTTTATCTTACAAAGAGATGGATATGGCTTCTTTGATTTTGGTAGCTTCTTCGACTTGGAGTTTTAGATCAATTATAGTTTTTTTTTCCTTCTCAGATTCTTCTTGATTATTTTTCTTAGATTCGTCCAATTTCTCTTGCAATACCTAGTTTTGTTCACAAAGAATTTTCACTTCTTGTGAAGCATTAGTAATTTCATTGTCTATTTGAATTTCTTATAGAACCATAGTATCTGCTAAATTTCTATCACTTATCAGAGAGAAAGAATTTCCATCACAATCTAAAGTATTACATTCTATGAATTCAAAATGGCTCTTATATTCTATACCTGATAAACATATCTCTTTCAATTCATTACAAACATAATGTTAAGTGGACTTACCTTCATACTTACCTCAATCTTTTACTGACCTTTTGATGGGGCTGTCTTCTTTTTTTTGTTCTTCATCTAAGTTAGTTGATTTATTTTGAACGACAATTCTTCAATTGAGTTATACTTTCCTATTTTATCCTTTTGGATATTTGTCATATCTTCAATCATAAGTTTCATAACCTCTTCTTGTTCTTTAGTGGAGTAGATATGTTCTATTTTGAGCCATAGTTCCTTAGTTGAGTTGCATTTCCCTATCTTCTTCTTTTGGTTATATGTTAATCTGTGAAGGATGGTTTCCATAGCCAATGAATTATTATTTGTTGCTTCCTTTTGAGCTGTTGTTTTAACTTTGTTTGGAGGAGTATATTTATTAATAACTGATTGCCACATACCGTTTCCTTCCACCTCAAGATAAAATCGCATTCTTCTTTTCTAGATGAATTAATTTGTTCCACAAAAAAATGGTACTCCATTAATTGAGAAACCCGTGGTTTGTCAAATATATCCTTTAAGTTGATAAGGATTTCTATGAAGGGCCTGATTTGATACCATTTGTTGGACACACCGAGCACACTAAGAGGTGGGGGGGGGGGGGTGAATAGTGTGTACAGATTTTGTTACCTTTTTAAATTTAACAATCATCAACAACTTATTCAATATTATGTAGAGTACATTATTATCATTAGATCAACGATTATAGCTCATCATCACATAAGAAGCATATCAAGACACAATACACAATATTTTTACATGGAAACCCAAGTCCTAGGGGAAAAACCACAGAAGCCTTATAATAATATTTTTCCAGCAACAACTAGAAGGAGACAACAACCCCCTTATTAAAATGAATTCAATTCTCCATATACAAATTCAAGGAGGCTACAATCCCCTAATTTACAGGCTACAACCTAAAAGAATCTCCAACTCCCTAGTTCTCTGTCTACAACGAGAAGGAGCATACAACCCCATTTCCTTGATCCGTCCTACCACCCAGATATGAAGATATAAACTTGTTGGAAAGCAACACCCTCCGGAGCAAGTTGAACACATAAAATTTCAAATTTGTCATTCCATCAATTTTTTGAACAACATTATATATCGCAACCTTAATCAACACTCATCAATAAATATTTTAGGAGTGCCTTCAGAATCTTTGATTCTGAAGGTACTCCCAATAGAAGTTGATGGATTGATTGATTTAGAGGGATTAACATCATTTTATATCAAATTTTGAATTTCCTGGCCTTAGTTTCTCTTTTCTTCTTGATTAGTTGTAAAGGTCATAATCCTGAAAGTTAGTAATTCCTAATTTTAAAATATCTATCATTTATGCATGTTCAAGGTCAAGTGAATTTATTACATCAATGGTTTTTTACTGTTAACATAAGTACGCTGATACATGATATGATATTTTTTTTTCTATTTATATGCGAGGTCTAATGAGCTCTCTCACTTCCAAAATATCTATTTCATCATAATAATCATGGGGATAAATGTGTATTTCATATAAGTTTCACAATATTATACACTTATCCTCATTTATGAATTTTGTATCTTTAGATGAGATAAGATTTATGGGATTATGAACCTTTTTGACACCTTGAAGTATAGTTAGTATTAAAATCCATCATAAGTGGCTAAAATGATTTTCGAAGGTTTGGCGTGGTTTTGGTTACATTTACTAATTGTTTCTTTTTCATTATAATATCAACCATAATTTTAATTTCATCAATTGTGTTTTTTATTAGTCTTGGTATTGTTGACATTCAATGATGAAAGATTATGTGATTGTAACCATTAACTTATCCTTTGAAACGATCAGTTTTATTAGGCCATCACATCGGTCTAAAAATGTTAATCAGTATTGGTGATACTATGGAAATTGAAGGTTTTTGATATCTGCGTAACCCAAATGTTTGCCACCTGTTGATTTGCAATCATGCAAATATCACGCATAAGTTGTTTCCCGCTTGATTTTTCTGCAGGCCATTATTACATGGTAAGTGTTCTACGAGTCTCATTAACTTGTCAATTCGAAGGTATGATGACCCCACATTCCATGAATGGGTATGAAAGTTCACAGTACTTTGGTAAAATAAGGTTGTTTGGAGTGTTGGTTGATATGTGCAAATTCTGGATAAATTGACTGTGTTTCTCAATCGGTTTTTTGAAAATATTGAAAGCCTATGTAATCGCTATCATGGCCCCTGTTTCGAGATTTGAACTCATGGGCGATGAATATTTAGATGCTACCCCTGAATGTCGTGAGGTGGTGGTAAGGGTAGGATGGTTAGGGTTTCTACAGAAATTCTCTGGTTTTAAGATGGCCATTTCTAGGGAATTTGCAACATCATTTGATGGTATCAAAGAATAGGTAGGGGATGTTGAGTTGAAGTTGACATAAGAGTTTGTCTCTCGGGACATAGGTTTACCATGGGTAGGAGAACGTTGGTATAACGGTAAACATGTGAAGAACGATGACTAGAAGGATTTCTTGACTCCAGCTAACGGGAAAATGAAATATAAGTCTGGTTTCCCTTCCCAGCTACTCCAGAAGAGATGGCACTCCCTGCTTGAACTTATTATTAGGTATGTCACCTATGAGGGTCGACTTTCCCAAACCCAGTTTTATCATCTTCGGCTTTTAATGGTTTTCAAAGGGCGTCTTGTGAACATGCCATATTATTTCCTAAATAGTTTGCATAAGATGGCTTGTACCTATCAGCTTAATATGGGGGATAAGGAGCGGAGCCTATTTCATCATGGACTACTTAAAATACTTGTTTCCTATCGGCTGGGAGAATTGGGGGATTCTTGGGAATCATTTCTCACCCATAATGGGTCCGAAGAAAATGAGGAGTGGCCCCGACGGAGGCCCAAGACCAGGAGAAGACATATCAAGATAGAAGAAGATGGGCCTGAGTTAGAAGAATGTGGCTCCCAAGATAATCTTGACAACGAGGTATCTGAATCCGGTCGAGCCTTAAGTAGCAGTGACTTTAAGGTCAAGTCTGAAGTGAGCCCTAAGATACTAGTTGATGATTCTTGGCCTCGAACAAGAAAATTGGTGATTATAGCACCCTACTCAAATGATGGTCTTCCTCATTCACAGACCAACATTAGTAAAAAACCGGTCAAATATCAAGTTAGTAGAGTATTGAGTAACCAAGCTATTCGTTGAACCACTCATAGCATGACGGCCACGTTCTTTGCCAAAAGAGACTTGAGTATAGGGGATGCCCCTATTATTGAATTGAGTGATTCTTTGGAGCCTAGTCCCAATCAAGCTCCAATTGTTCCAACTTCCTTGACCTGAAATATGTATGTCTCTGACACTAATGTTTTCAGTGTCCAACAAGTAAATCATGGGTTTGATGTGGATCAAGAGATTGATCAGAAGCCGTGCGCAGAGGAGGAAGACAGAGGGGGGTTGAATGTGGGAATGAAGGGACAACCTAATCATATTTCTCATGCTCAGGTCATTTCATCTTTAGAAATTGATTTAAAAGAGGCTCAAGTTATTAGGGCATTTGCTATGGAAGAAATTGCAATCCTGAAAGCTCATTTGACTTCCTGGGTTGAAAAATGGAATCTTTTGAGGGAGAAGAAGCTTAGATATAAAGCTCAGGTTAAAATACTTTTGTCAAGAAATAAAAAATGGAGCAAAAAAAATAAGATTGCTAATACCAGAACTATTAGATTTAAAGCCAAGTTAGATGAAGCAAGAAGGAGTGTGTCGATTCGACTATCTGTTGAATCAACCCTTAAAATTTAATATTTTTGTTTGTTGTAATGAAGTTAAATTTCGTCTTATAATTTAAATCTTTGTTAGGAATACAGAAGATTTGAAATCGGCTTCTACAGGTTAGTAATGTCCTGTATTTTCCCTATTTTTGTTCTTGGTGCAAAGTGTTTTTCTTTATTTAATAAGGATATCTGCAGAATTGAAATTCTGCAGACATCCTATTTATTTATATGTGATTGTTATTCGCACTTTGCTAACTAATTTTGTTTTAAAATGCCAAGTATTAAGGTTGATCCTGTGCTATATTTTTGGGTTTAGATTGGCTCGAGTTTACTCATTGAAGGATGACTTTAATATGCAACTGTTTGCTATTTTGCTGGCTCTATGCTCCTGTTTCTGAGCATCATCAGTGGATGGCTTGCCGAATATAGTGATGCCTCATTTAGGGGAATAATGATACTAGATTTTATCCAGTAAGTTAGATATTTTCTTTCACATTATTCCATCCTAGTGGTTATTCAACGACATACCTAGGATCGTGGCATTTCCTTTGCTCTATATTCGGATAAGAATCCACGTATTACCATAGAAATAGGGTGGTCAATTAATTGGTAGTTGTTTTTTTCCCTATATAAACAAGTTTTAAACATGGATAAGGGGTTCAATTTCTAAGACATTTGGAGAATTGATATTTGTTGATGTATTTGTAACTTCGGAATGTATTCATCTATGTATCTTATGTATTGTAACCCGATGTTTATTCTGAGATGTATCTATTATGTAATTGAGTCATGTTGTCATGCCCCGATGTTTTGATTGGGAGAATCAATAATGTAAACAATTCATGTCAATTCATAGTGGGTAACCCTCTGATTGTCTAAGGGTTAAAGTCCCTGCAGTTCTGGGGCACTAGGGTTATTAGACTCTCCAAGTAGAGGTCGGACCTAGTATGGTTTTAGTCATGTCAGGATTAGTATAAATAGAGATATGGGGTCTCTATTTATGACACATCACTCACACACTCAAGTGTAGTGCATAGTTGAGGAAGGAGAAGACACTAGGGCTAGGCAAGAAGAAGATTACTGCTGTCGGGAGTGCATCTTACTGTTTTGGGGTTTTACATCTTGTGTTGATTCTATCTCTGAGGAAGTTGTGGGGTTTTCTCCATTTATGGTTTCCCCAATGAAAAACATTGTGTTCATTGTCTCTTGTGTTTGATTGATGTACTTGTTGTTCTCTCAGTAAATATCCTAACATGATGCTAGCTTAAATGTTGAAAAACTAACATGGTATCAAAGCTAACTTGAGAAGAAGACACTGTACAGCTGCGAGAACTAGGGCTTCCTAGTTTTTGGATCTTCCTCCATAGATTTTCATCAAAAGTAAGGTGGAATAACTCTCCTCCTTAGGGCGCATCTTTCTGTTGAAGTAGAATCCAATTCTGAGGTTTTTCAGTTTTGGACTTGTCACTGCTGCCGGAAATTAGGGCTTTTCATAGAAGAGGAATTTTTCAATGAGCCCAGGCATGGATTGATCTCCTCCCCAAAATCAAAGTTAGGAACAAACTTCAAGACATTTGGGTGGACAAAACTCCGGAAAAGCAAAACCCTAATTTTCTCCTGAACTAGCTCTACAGGATTTTAGCTCAAGTTTTAGATCCGACATCTTGACTCTCGGAAGATCTAAAATCTTTTGTATTTCCATTTGAGGTTCTCAGTTAAGATGTCTCATCACACCAAGCATGATGAAAAGCTTGAGGAAGCTGATAACTTCCGAGCCTGGAAGTATAGGATCTCCCTAGTCTGGAAGAAAATGAGTTAGACTCCTATATCCATGAGGACATTCCAGTTCCAGAGGGAGATGAGGAAAAGGCCTTACATAAGAAGAAGATGATTATGGAAAAGAGGATTATTGCTGATTCTATCAAGGATCACCTCATCCCATAGGTGTCCTCTCTCAAGACACCTAAATCCATGTTTGATTCCCTAACCAAATTGTTTGAAGGGAAGAACATAAACCGGAAGATGACTATGAGAAACCAATTGAAGAATGTGAAGATTCAGAATGCAGAAACAATCCAGTCTTACTTCACAAGATTTTCTCAGATCAAAGAGCAACTAGAAGCAGTTGATGAAGAAGTGGAAAATGCAGAGATTGTGATGAATACCTTGAATGGCCTTCCTAGGTCATGGGATTATTTCATCCAAGGAATCTATGCTAGAAAGAAGTTAGTCAAGTTCAGCAGACTATGGGAAGAGTGTTCTCAAGAAGAAGCTCGGATAGCAGCTCAAGAAGAGAATATGGGAAGTGAAGATCAAGCTCTCATGGTACACTCCAAGTCTCACTCCAATTCAACCAAAAGAATATCTCATAGCTCTAGAGGTTAAGCACTCTCACAAAGATAACACTAGAAAAGATTTATCTAGGATCATATGTTATACATGTGATGAAGCAGGACACTATGCAAGGAATTTTCCTAAGAAACAGAAACTAATGAAGAGGAGCAACAAAAGAAGACATCATGCTCATGCTGCAGAGGATGATGAACCATCCAGGAAGAGATCCAGATATGAAAGTGAAGATTCTTCAAGCGAGGATGAATATGTTTTGATCTCTGCTCTCACAGGTAACATTACTCATGGAAGTGATGATTGGCTTATAGACAGTGGGGCTTCCAAACATATGACTGGATTCAAGGAATCCTTTGTGGGATTGTCAAAACATGAATCACCTCACAAGGTAAAGCTAGGAGATGACTACCAATATCCAATAAAAGGTAGTGGGGAATCTTCCTATAAACTAGACTTTGGAAAGTCTCTAATAATGAAAGAAGTATTGTTTGTGCCAAGACTCAAGAAGAACCTTCTCTCCATATCAGCATTAGATGCAAAAGGAATGTGGGTTGCATTCATAGATGGTCAAGTCATCATGTGGCCAAAACGAAATACTATCGATGATGCGGTAGTGATTGGAGAACAAGAAGGAGGATTATACAAATTGAAGGGCCATCCAGAACAAGCCTTGGTCCATGAAACAGTAGAGCCAAGTGAACTTTGGCATAGAAGGCTTGCACATGTGCATTACAAAGAACTACCTATTGCAAGCAAAGTTGTCGAAGGTCTTCCAGAAATCCAAGAAAAACATTATGGGGTCTGCAAGGGATGTGCGAAAGGAAAGAATACAAAGAAGACATTTCCAAGCAGTGAAAGCAAAGCAAAAGGAATATTGGAAATCATCCACTCCTATGTATGCGGTCCTATGTCATCAAACTCTTTAAGTGGGTATGCATATTATGTTTCTTTTATTGATGACTTTTCTAGGAAGACATGGGTTTAATTCATGAAGAACAAAGACAAAGTATTCAGTAAGTTCAAGGAATTCAAAGCCTTGATCTAGAACCATACTGAAAAGAAGATCAAGACCATTCAATCAAATAATGGCAAAGAATTCACTTCAAATGAATTCAAAGAGCTATGCAAAGAATCAGGGATTAAGAGGGAGTTGTCCACTCCTTATAATCCACAACATAATGGGATTGCAGAACGAAAGAATAGAACTATCGTGGACGCTACAAAATCAATGCTTCATGATCAAGACCTTCCTATGCATCTTTGCGTGGGAGCTTCCAGAACAGTGGTGTATGTATAGAACCATACTCCACATAGAGTACTCGAGAACAAGACTCCTAAAGAAGTATTCTCTGGAAAGAAACCAGAAGTCAGCCATCTCAGAATATTCGGCTGTCCTGTGTACATCCACATTCCAAAAGAGAAGAGGACTAAATTACATCCTTCAGGAAAGAAGGGTATATTTGTGGGATACTCTGAAAGCTCGAAGGCTTACAGAATATATTTCCCAGGATACAAGAAGATTGACATCAGCAGGGATGTGACATTTGATGAAGACACAGCTTACAACAAATCTAGAAAGAGACCTGCTGAAGAACCTGAAGAAGCAGAAGCACCTAGAATTCATGATACAACCATGAATGAAGAAACTCAAGAAGAAGATCGAGAATTTGAAGAACCACAAAGACTTGTAGATCCACCTCTGGAGAAGAATCCTCATAAGAGGAAACCTGCTTGGGTACAAGAACTTATCCAAGGTGTGGAAAGATATGGGGCTCCAGAAGAGAATCACAGATAAAGAAAGAGGACTAGATCCTACTTCGGGTATGTAGCTTTACTATGTGATTTCATTGATAAAGAACCTTCCAGTTATGAAGAAGCAACACAACGGAAAGAATGGAAGGATGCTATGATCAAAGAATACCAATCGATCATGAAGAATGATGTTTGGGATGTTGTCCCAAGATCAGATGGGAAGTCAATTGTAACTTCCAAATGGATCTACAAGATCAAACATGCTGCAAATGGTAGCATTGAAAAATATAAGGCAAGATTTGTAGCCCGGGGTTTCTCTCAAAAAGAGGGAATAGATTATGAAGAAGCCTTTGCACCTGTAGCTAGATACACTTCCATCAGATCAGTACTTACTCTGGCTGCAGTGATGAAATGGAAGATACACCAAATGGATGTCAAGACTGCTTTCTTGAATGGTGTAGTAGAAGAGGAAGTGTATGTAGAACAACCACTCAGTTTTGAGACACATGACAGGGAGTCTCATGTATGCAGATTGAAGAAAGCCCTGTATGGTTTGAAATAGGCACCCAGGACCTAGTACGGCAGAATTGACAGCTTTCTATCCAGTTTGGGCTTTACCAAGAGTAAAGAAGATTCCAACCTTTACTACAAGGTTGAAGATGGAAACCTAGTGATGCTTCTACTATATGTAGATGATCTGTTTGTAACAGGTATGGATGGGTTGATTAATGATATGAAGAGAAAGCTTGCTGCCAAGTTCGAGATGAAGGACTTGGGTATGATGCATTATTTTCTAGCTATGGAGGTGTGGCAGAGTGCGGATGGAATCTTCCTTGGACAAGGGAAGTATACAGTAGAGATCCTGAAAAGGTTTGGGATGATGGAATGCAAGGCTATGGCCACACCTATGGCATCGAACTTGAAGCTATTAAGCGATGCTTCATCAGAGTCGGTTTATGCTACGATGTATCGTCAAATGATTGGGTCATTGATGTACCTGACGAACACAAGACCAGACATTTGCTTTCCTGTGAACACCTTGAGCCAGTTCTTGACAGATCCGAGAAATGTTCACTTGATTGCTGCAAAGCATATTCTGAGGTACCTAAGGGGTACAGTTGATTATGGGCTCAAGTACGATGTGAATCAGAAGATTAACCTGGAGGGTTATGTTGATTCATATTGGGCAGGCAGTTCCATCGATAGGAAGAGCACTTCAAGGTGTTGCTTCAGTATGGGATCAGGTGTGATCTCTTGGTTTAGCAGGAAGCAATCCTGTGTGGCACTGAGTATAGCTGAAGCAGAGTATGTCGCAGCTTATTCAGCTAGTTGTGAGGCAGTATGGCTGCGGAAGCTACTGTCTTATTTATTTGATCTCCAGATGGATGCTACTTGTATACATTGTGACAAACAGAGTTGCATGAAGTTGTCAGAGAATCTAGTGTTCCATGACAATTAGAAGCACATTGAGATCAAGTATCACTATATCAAGGATATGGTGCAGAGAGGAGCAGTGGAGCTCCAGTATGTTGCGACGGAGGAACATATAGTTGATGTGTTGACAAATCCATTGGACAAAGTGAAGTTCGAGTACTTCAAGGAGAATCTTGGTGTTCTCCAGATTGAGGTTTCCTCCAAGGGAAAGTGATGAGTCCCAAAGCCATTCTGATGAGCAGGTCAGAAGTAAGGGCTGAGACATTCTATCATGGTGAGAGGATTCAGTTCCTTCCATGTCAGATATGAGTGTTGAGATCCAAAGCCATTTTGACGAGCAGGTCAGATATAAGGGTTGAGCCATTATGTCATGGTGAGAGGACTTAGTTCCTTCCATGTCATATATGAGTACTAAGATTCATAGCCATTCTGATGAGTAGGTCATATGTAAGGGCTGAGCCATTCTGTCATGGTGAGAGGATTCAATTCCTTCCATGTCAGATATGAGTGCTGGCCATTCTGTCAAGTAGGATAGATATAAGAGCATCTACCACTCGCCAGGAGAGTGGAGGCACCTGGTCCATTACCAGGTAGCTCATTCTAGGACTAGGGGCCTTTCTGACGAGGGTGGAGGATTTAGTTCCTTCCAGGTTAGATGTGAGTGCAGGCCATTCGGGAAAGGGTGTAGGACTTGTTTCCTACCAGGTCAGATGTAAGGGAAACTACCATTCTCCGAGAGAATGGAGGCACCTGGTCCGTTACCAGGTAGCTCAGTCTAGGACTGGGGGCCTTTCTAGAAAGGGTGGAGGATTTAGTTCCTTCTAGGTTAGATGTGAGTGCAATCCTTTCTGGTGAGGGTGGAGGACTTGTTTCCTTCCAGGTTAGATATAAGTGTTGAAGCCATTTCACAGATGATATTGATGTCCTGTCATGCTGGTGAATGTGAGTGTTGGGCCTTTCTGATGTGATTGTAGGTTTCTACATGATCAGATGTGAGTGTTGGGAATACTTATGACGAGTAGGTTAGATGTAAGTGCTAAGCGAAGACCTACATGATGGCTAGGCCTACAACTAGCATGAAAGAAGGTTGGCTTTGTAGAATTTCCTATGACAAGATATCACACATGATGATGACCAAATGAGATCCAGATCGAGCTATGATCCAGATCCAATTATGATGACTCTGAGAGATCCAAATCGAGTGATGATCCAGATCCAGCAGTGATGATCTAGATTGAGTGATGATCCAGATCCAGCAGTGATGATCCAAATATAGCAGTGATGATCCAGGTCGAGTGATGATGCAAATCCAGTAGTGATGATCCAGATCGAGTGATGATCCAAAGCCAATCTATTGATGATGATCCAGATCGAGAGATGATCCAGATCCAGTGATGATGTCCCATGATGATCCAAATCCAGTGATGATGTCCCATGATGATACAAATTGAGAGATGATACAGATTCAAAGAATGAAGATGACTTGAAGACTCAGAAGACTCGAGATGCAGATGACGAGATGATCCAGTTGATACAGAGAAGAATAGCAGTGCTGGAAATTGTGTTGAAAGAATACCTTCCTAGTTAAGAGGGAGTGTTGATGTATTTGTAAATTCGGAATGTATTCATC
Source organism: Pseudotsuga menziesii (assembly GCA_001517045.1). Taxonomy (NCBI): domain Eukaryota; kingdom Viridiplantae; phylum Streptophyta; class Pinopsida; order Pinales; family Pinaceae; genus Pseudotsuga; species Pseudotsuga menziesii. The sequence continues at coordinate 78,938 of LPNX010312659.1, read as the reverse complement.
TATGTATCTTATGTGTTGTAACCTGATGTTTATTCCAAGATGTATCTATTATGTAATTGAGTCATGTTGTCATGCCCCAATGTTTCGATCAGGAGAATCAATAATGTAAACAATTCATGTCAATTCATAGTGGGTAACCCTCTGATTGTCTAAGGGTTAAAGTCCCCGCAATTCCAGGGCACTAGGGTTATTAGACTCTCCAAGTAGAGGTCGGACCTAGTAGGGTTTTAGTCATGTCGGGATTAGTATAAATAGAGAGTTGGGGTCTCTATTTATCACACATCACTCACACACTCAAGTGTAGTGCATAGTTGAGGAAGGAGAAGACACTGGGGCTAGACAAGAAGAAGATTACTGTTGTCGGGTGTGCATCTTACTGTTTTGGGGTTTTACATCTTGTGTTGATTCTATCTTTGAGGAATTTGTGGGGTTTTCTCCATTTATGGTTTCCCCGATGAAAAACACTATGTTCATTGTCTCTTGTGTTTGATTGTTGTACTTGTTGTTCTCTCAGTAAAGATCCTAACATAATGCTAACTTAAATGTTGAAAAACTAACAGTATTATATAGTTTTATACTACATTCTGTTGTGTTGCTGTTTTTGGAACTTCTTAATATCATTGAATGTTTCAGGACAGTAAAGACCCTAGCTAAGTCTTTAAAATGTTTGTGATGTGTTTATGATTGTTCTCCTTTGTTATATTCATTTTCATATATATATATATATATAGATATATATCTATATATATATATATATATATATCCCGTGTTATTATATGTGAAATACTCTTTTATGGATCTCGAATGATTACACTTGCCTGAGATGTAAATGGTTTATAGTTACGTTGAAATGAATGAGTTTTTTCATAATTTCAATTGTTTATAAATCTATGTTAGATAAATTACTAACTTGCAGGTTGACCTTGTTTCATTTACGAGTTAGTATATGATTATATTTGTTATGTTTCGGGATTGTGTATATGTTTGTTTTCATTTGATAATAGGTTTTAATTTCTATTTTGAATTATTTTGTAATGAAATATCATCTTATTGTGAGATAATTCAGATCTAGTTCTGTTTATTGTATACTTTTTCTAACACTCCAGAATTATTGATCATCTTATGTTTTAAAACCTCTTGTCAAATTAATAATTCATGCTCTTGGCCGAGATAGGTAGTTTTCATTTATATTATCATAGAGAAGAATTAGGAGCTGTTAATTTGCATTTAGTTTACAAGTAGTTTTCTTTCAAAATTAGTTGGTCAGTTAGCATAAATTCTTTGTTTCGATTAGAAGATTGAGTTAAGAAAATATTTTTCACACACACCTAGAGAGACTCTCTATTTGGAGAGCACATCATACAGGAGGTAGGGCCTTGATTTTGTGAATGATAGTTACTTTAAACACATACAAGATTGCATTAAGTCGAGTGTGTGGGCTATCTTTCCGTAAGTTGGCCTAGGTAAGTTTTCTCGGCCAACAAAACTGAACTATTGAACCACCAACTACACTGATCCTGTGGACCTACTAACCAACATATATACTGCACTGCACAATCACTGTCACTGCTCATTAACTATCACTTCTCATCAACTGACTACTTCTCATCAACTAACCACTGCACTACAACTGTACCATATTGCACATTACCATGTACAAAACAATCCACATCGATCAACCTGCTACTCACATCAATTGACTTAGTCAATTTCAGTCTAACCAACTGTACACCAAACAAATTCCACCTGAGTCAAACCAACTACTCATACAACTCAACCAGTCTGAGTCAGATGAACTTCACATAAGGAAACATGTGCCAATCCTGCTTAATTGAACAAACATGTCCCAATATTTTCGTGTAGCTACGCAAATCAATCATATACTTGTTTTAATATAATCAAGTGATTCGATAGTCAACCAACCCTTCTTACTTGTCCTAGTTCATTAAGTAAGAGACACATTTGAGAAACCAACAAACTTTACATATGATCAACCAAACTTTGTCCAATCATACTCAACTCAGTGACACCACAACCAACCTCAATCAAAGTCAAGGAATACTTGATAGTTATACATGACAAAACTCAACCAACTAACCTCAACCAAGAAGATAAAATACTTAAATAACTATGTCAAACTCATTCAATATCATAAACTCTTAGACACAAAAGGATTTTTCACTCCACTCAAATCAAGTCAACAAATTAAACATATGTCAAGCAAATAGTCACTTACAATACTGTCAAAGGTTGTCATTAATGTTGTTACAGAGAGAAATTCCTATGGCTTGGGGTACCACAACAGATAGCTTTGACTCCAGAAATCAATATTTCCCAATATGCAATAGAAATAAAATGTCTAACACTAAAGGATCAGACCTTGTACCTTATTCCGGATGGTTGAAGTAGATCCCCGTTGAGCTTTCCAATCTCCAGCTTGAATTATTATAATACTTCCTCAACAACAAGTAAACAATACAAGCATACGATATATCATGGTGTTAGATCTATTCTAGCATATATAATCAATAATGTAAAAGCATTTGACATATTCCAATGGATACAATATTCAATCAAATACACATCATTGGACAGGAAAATATAGTTCTTATTAATATAAATTAGATATTACAAGATAGATACAACCTCTGACGGCACGTCTGCGAACCGTAGAAACTGAATCCCCCACTTGGGCCTCCACCACCTCAATCCTCCATCTCATGATAGCAAGCTCACTAGCAAAAGGAAAGCTTGGGAAGAACACAAAAGTGCTCCAAAGGGACAAAGGGATGCAAACTTAAGTATAAATTTTGGCAACAATGGACTATAGTTTCTTTGCTTTCATTCTCTCTATATGCCTTCAATGTAGCAAGGGGTTCCTTATATAGCTTCACAAGGGATAATTAAGGGTCGAATCCGAGCGATCTCAAGGCATATGGAAGGCCAGGATTCGAATGAGTCGGATCCATGTCAAGGAAAACTCCAAAAGGATTTGGATTATGCACACATCCCGATGTACGTGGTTATATGGTTCAAACCTGCGTATGTACGCGGTTATCGGGTAAAAATCCACGTATATCATTTTTCATATAGTTTTGGGGATGATCAAGGAAACATCAAAGGATAAAAGATGGTCCATGGGATCTAAAGAGTCTGCAGCGGGACAGGGGAAGGCCATACAAAGTGTGATTCACCTAGAGTGGTGAAATCCGCTATAACAGATGCCCCCTAATGTGTGAGGTCAGAGGGGTCATACGATGGCTGAAATACATTATAAGTCCATCCCAGAAGTGGAGTGATGAAGGATCTCAAATGGAAGACCAACCACCCAATCAGCATAGTACAATGATACAACTCTACATATAACTACAAGTACATATAGCAGTCTCGGATACATAAGAGTACAATGGCCATGAATAGGCATAATACATGATATCACATATGTGGTCATCGCCACGTACAATATAAATAGATCAGAATCTCCATGATGAATATATACAAAGGACCATGATCTCCAAAATGGCTGGAGATATACAATAGATCAAGATCTCCATAGTGGCTGGAAATGTCTGACATACACTGGAATGAAGTCACGAGAGCTGAAATCTCATGAACACTGGCACGATCAAGGAGGTAGCATATAAGAGATGCCACCAGTCTAGAAGGTCTTCTACATAAACCGCTACGAGTACATGTCCTACTATGTGAATAGAGGTGTCGAGGTCGAACATAGTAGTCCATCGTCTGATTACCGGTCATTGATGTATACCGTTAACAGACGCGAGATTACCCACCGATAATGAAAATGGGAATCAAGGTACTAGAGTGGAAACTAACAAGTGTGAATAGATGTGTTGAGGTCGAACACTTGAGAGAATCCATCGATCAGGGGACATCGATGTATTCTCAAGAAACTGTCGATGGCGAGAGAACCTGCCTT
>LPNX010312659.1:28354-74883 GCA_001517045.1 Pseudotsuga menziesii | reverse complement strand
CAAAGCTATCTAATGTGGAAGGACTCGATCATAAGGTGCACGAACCAGTAACTGTACCGGGAATGGCCAACATGCAAAGTCAAGATAACTGAGGAATGGCTGACACAGGTTTCAACTTCCTTCAAACAAGAGCATAACGGCGTATGGTGACTGAATGAAGGCAGCATAGACTCGATATACAAACTGGGACATCTCTATGACATAGGAGGCATCAACAGAGGCTCCATAGGGATTGGAAGCTTAACCAGTCGGTGGAGATAAACTCAGCTAAATGAGTATAGCTCCTAATTCAAACTATAACCCAACCAATGGATGTGATATATAGTGCTCTGTTTGAAGGCGACACGACTCGACAGCTTCCAAAGATAACATCTTTCCTTGTCTGGCTTTTTGGTTTTTTGATTTTTTTTGGACTTTTTCAGTTATTTGAAAAGCTTGAAAAAAGAATAAACTAGCTTTATAGTTACAAACTAGGAGGAGACGAGTGTCATCAGGGCAAACAAACTAGTTCCAAGCAGTGGAACATACATATGCTCAATGCAAGGATACATGTGTAGGATATCGACACTCAAGGGAAAATCCCCTCCCAGTACAAAGGGAAATCAAGCTGTGAAGGATATAAAAAATGGCTCTGCATGGCTAGACATGAGACAAGCTTGGGCTATATGGCTGGCACGCAATTTCAGGGGAGCTGGCATAAAGCTCAATAAGGTAGGCAAAGCTCATGATAATGCATTCACAACTTGACATATACAAGGGAGTCCCAGGGAAATGGGCAGCATAAAGTTCAAGAGGAGTATGAAGCTCTTGCTCAAGGACATGGCAGGACTAAACGAGACTCCTGGACCTAAGAGAGGACTCGCAGCATGGGTACCAAATGCAAAAGGGAGCTAACTAGGGCACCCATGTATAGGAAAGCTCTACCATTCACATAGTACCACTTCTAACAGCAGCATGAAGGTTCCGTGATACCATGGAATGGGTTCGTACCTAAGGTTAAGATGGAACAGTCAGGCAATGCATAAGTGCAAGCGGATGTGATATCCTAACCTATATGCCAATTCAGACATAATACCTGTGACAGGAATGAACGGGTCGAAACCTTGGAGAGAGTGTACAAACTGGACTCTACATGACAACCATATTAGACCAAAACAACCCAAAATAGTCAATAAAGAATCCACACTATAGGATATAGGGAGGAATGATCATGAAAACCGCACCCAAAGGAAATGGTACAGTGAATGATGGGACATAAAAAGGAAAGTAAGGTGTAGACCCAACATTCACGCATACACTACCACCCCAGTGAGGGTGACCACTGGTGTAAAGACCGAGCGAAGGGAAAAAATCCTCCACAAATGGAGTAGAGGATGGAATATGACCATTCCCAAATCTATGAGCACGGCAAGGGGTTGTGATGCCCCCAAGTCTGACACCAGGGTTCTTACTAGGACCAAGACGGGTGATAGGATACCAGGCATGCCGAAAATAAAAGGACCTAAACTCAAGAGAGCATAAATATAGTCAAGTAACCACGATCCCAAAGGCCAACTAGCGCACAAAGAGCACACTCCTAAGAAAATCTACAGCCAAAATACAAGCAAACCAAGGGGAGGATATGTGAGCTCTTGAATGCAGTAGGTATGTCTCGCCTAGGAGAGGATCGAAACTCCCATACACTACAAGCAGAGGTATGTAACCAATTATAGTGGCCCTCAACTTCAACACGTAAAGCGACTGTGCTGTCCGACCCTAACCTGGTCGAGACACCTACAAAATAACCTCTACAAGTACCCCCTCGATATCCTAGGTAAGGTCACTAAGGTCACCTCAATATAATCAAAGCTCAGGTGGACAGTCGCAGGTGAGATTGACCGTATGGGCAGGGTAGCAAAGCCCGAAACTCTCGAAAGAGCCCCCAGATACGAATAAAATCCTAGAAATATGTTCGGTGCTACTCAATTATGACTAGGGGTCATCCCAATCGATAACCACTCACACTACCTCGTGCTTAACTCCCGTTTGAGAGGAGGATCCTGAGAACGATGGTTATATCAAGGATTTCACACACTCCCTGGACACACACCTAGATGTTGTTGTTTAGTGATCTTGGAGAATTGACTTACAATGAACTATTCCAAGATCCTAAAACCTAAGCTTGTTGGTGCACCCTAGAAAAGAAAAGAGTGTAATTCATTTTAATTAGCATTGATTTTAGTTGGCTGTAATTACTCAAAGGGAAATGGTCGTGCAACTAGTGAAGTTATGACTCAGTAGTGAAGTAAATATGCACACCATAACAAACAATGCTAAGTGCAATCTTTGTCAAATGAAAAATAGGGTATGCCACTACATGAGATGCATAAATATATATTCCTTTCCGAATGTCAATGCAATCCTTCCTATATGAAAGCCTAAAAACAACTCTCATCCAAGCAATCCAATGCAAGTACCTCCTCAAATCCATATCTAAGATGCAAGTAAGAGTGCAACTACTTTGTATTTTTCAATATAAAAGAATGAAAAATGTAATAAAAGTCATCTAAAACTCTCAGTCTCTACAGCAAGTAAAAAAGTCAAGCCCAGCAAGACACTGAGACAAAAAAGAGTAATGCACTAATGGAAAAACAAAAAGGAAAAATGACTAAAACTACTTTCAAATAAAAATCAATGAAAAAGCGGTCTCTGGTCACAAAAGAAGCATCCAACAGACAACATCAAACCCAAGGAAAACCCAACCACACTCACAACCCACCCAACAACTTCCCACAACATCAAACTCACCAAAAGGGAGGATGTACGCGACTGTATAAAGAACAGCTATGTATGTACGCGACTTTTAGCCAAAAATCTGCGTATGTACGCGACTTTTAACCAAAAACCCGCATATACAAAGAAGGCAGTGGTAAAAAGAAGGCCAAGGCCAAATCAATAAAGGGGAGTGTCAATGGACAAACATAATATAAAATGCGACACAGAAACAGGGAGAGACAAAGAGCAAGTCAATAATATCAAGCCCATTGTGCCGATAGAAACCCTCAAAGGACAACTACTAGGAAATCCCCAGCGGAGTCGCCAATTCTGTTACGGGGAGAAATTCCTATGGCTTGGGGTACCAAAACAGACAACTTTGACTCTAGAAATCAATCTTTCCCAATATGCAATATAAATAAAATGTCTAACACTAAAGGATCAGACCTCGTACCTTATTCCGGACGGTTGAAGTAGATCCCCGTTGAGCTTTCCAATCTTCAGCTTGAATTATTATAATATTTCCTCAACAACAAGTAAACAATACAAGCATACTATATATCATGGTGTTAGATCTATTCTAGCATATATAATCAATAATGTAAAAGCATTTGACATATTCCAATGGATACAATATTCAATCAAATACACATCATTGGACAGGAAAAGATAGTTTTTTTAATATAAATCAGAGATTACAAGATATATACAACCTCTAATGGCACGTCTGCGAACTGGAGAAACTGAATCCCCCACTTGGGCCTCCACCACCTCAATCCTCCATCTCACGATAGAAAGCTCACTAGCAAAAGGCAAGCTTGGGAAGAACACAAAAGTGCTCCAAAGGGACAAAGGGATGCAGACTCACGTATAAATTTTGGCAACAATGGACTATAGTTTCTTTGCTTTCAATCTCTCTATATGCCTTCAATGTACCAAGGGGTTCCTTATACAGCTTCACAAGGGATAATGAAGGGTCGAATCCGAGCGATCTCAAGGCATATGGAAGGCCAGGAGTCGAATGAGTCAGATCCATGTCAAGGAAAACTCCAAAAGGATTTAGATTATGCACACATCCCGATGTACGCGGTTATATGGGTCAAACCCACGTATGTACGTGGTTATCGGGTAAAAATCCGCGTATATCATTTTTCATATAGTTTTAGGGATGATCAAGGAAACATCAAAGGATAAAAGATGGTCCATGGGGTCTAAAGAGTCTGCAGCGGGACAGGGGAAGGCCATACAAAGTGTGATTCACCTGGAGTGGTGAAATCCGCTATAACAAATGTCAATAACAATCCAACTCCACTTAGGTCAAAGAAACAATGACCAACACTTTTCAAACTAGTTTTCAAAGAAAACATTTAGATTGATATAAGAAATCACTCACAATATATTTTACTTACATGTCAACTTCTCATTCAATACTACACTATACAACAATCAAGATAAACACCAAGATCTATGCCAACAACATCCAAGATAATCATCAAGATCTATATCACGATCATATCAAGATATATTCCAAGATAACCATCACCATAGCCTCCATAACATATTCAATGACTTTAAATATATATCTAAATATATAGGCTCACATACTAAGATCAAATATGAACTGTATCCATGAGAGACATGTTCCATCACAAGAGAAAGCCAGAAGCATGAACCAAACCTATTTTAAGATCACAATATGAAGAGACAATAAAAAAACAAAAATAAACTGTATATCATGCTATCACGTAGCCCTCACAACAATATTTCCAACATGGTAATGATTTTCTAATTTTGATTCCGTATGAGAAAGTTATGCCAATTTTAGTGAATCTCTTCAATCCTCAAAGATGTCCAAAAATTTCTCCTCCACAAAGCTTCACACTTTTCTCCAAGAGTGGTGAAATACCAAAGAGAGACTTGATTCATGAAAAATTAAATGTTTTATATTATATTTATACACAAATTTCAATTTTTAATTGACTATGCATAACAAATTAATAATTAATTAAAGTAATTGCTTTTTGTTTGGTTGTCTAACCCAAAAGATGAGGTAAACCAACTTCAAAAATTCAAATCTCTTCAACCGTAAAGAGTTATAATATTCTCCATATATCAACAGTAATGGATTGACAAGGAATATCTCCCTATGATGGGTATATTTTCATATTCTTAGTATAATACTCTTAAATTCTTCAATTTGCTGAAGACTTCAAAGATTCCACACATAAAGGTGCCAAAGACCATGTTACCTTATGCATAAGTTCCAAGGTCAAAGGATTCAATGGACATCATCAAAGGCATGATGGATTCGATGGTATTCACATCCATAGACTTCACATCAACAAGGAGGAGGGATCCACCATATCCTCATCATATCAAGTGTATCAAGGACCCTAACACCACCCATCAAGTGAGAACAAAGAATTTTTCAAGAATATCATCATCATATTCAAGTTCTCTATATCATTAAAAACATATCGAATTGTTCCACTATATATCTTCATCACAATAAGAGTACCAACGCCCCAAAATAGGGGTATAAAGACCTCACAACTAGTTTGCACCACCTTATGAGCTTCATATGCATCATCACAAGGTTGCAACATGCCAATGACCATATAGCATCCAAGGGCCATCAAACCACCATATGTGTGGGTTCAAGACCCAAAATTCTAAGGACACCAAGGAACCCATAAGAATGGGTTCCAAAGTACTACCACAAGTGTGGGTTCCAAGATCCAAGTCTCCACATGTAAGAGGATCAAGATCTAAGATTGTAGACTCAAGGACCCCATGAGAACTCAACAAACTCAAGACCATCCAATGCAATCAATGGGCTCCAACATCGGCACATCAAGGGACTTACACACATGAGCCACATAATCCATCCAACAACCAATAAAGAGACCAAAACAAGTACACGCATAACAAGCAACCCAAATACCAGTAACCAAATATCAACTAGGATCATGGAAGTCGACAATTGACTCAAATGGGACCAAGGTACAACTTAGGGGAACTTGACCAGGTCAATGGGTAACCAGGGATTTTTCCTTTGCTCCAAGGCCTCCAAGGGCTTCAATATTGGGTTTGTACAAGGTCAAAAGGGCTCCTCTGACATAGAAAACCACAAACTAAAAAATAACCCTTAGGGGCTTCACAAGGGGAACCAAGGACTCAACAGTTGGCATCAATGACCAGACACCATTGGCATCAATGAAAATGTAATCAACATACCTAACCTCCTAAACCTTGAATTGAAGACTATAGTTGTCCAAACCCCATACAAATTCACCACCCGAGTCAACCCAAAGTTGGATTCCTAGAATTGGGGTCACATTCTTTGATTTGGGTGTGCATTCATTGATTTGAGGAATTGTCTTATGATTTTAGGAGCGAATGAGCCTAGAACTGGTTGAGGAATACATGAAATCCACTAAAATTTGTCCTATATAAACCTAATAATCCGTAACAAATCCTAATACCCCCAATTAAATTATTTTAGGGATGCCATGCACATACAGTCAGGATCTCGCACATCACTGAGTCAAAACTAGTGATTTGGGAGTCTTGGGTTAGTTAAACTCATTCTAGGTGATTGTGCATGGATAGCTAAGTGTCTTTGGATCTAGTTAAGCATGACTAGTCTCCAAGCACTGCATGAGCAATTTGACTAACTTCCTGGCCTATTTCAAATTTCCTAGCTATATGTATTTTTCACATCCTTTCATTACAATTAGTGAAATACACTATTCTTTTATTATTATATACTTCTGGGTTTTGTGTAATGATCTATGATATTTTATTTGTTACATGGTTAGTTGACTATTGATTTTATTGTCCTTGTATATCTCTTTAGCTTATGTTCCTAGATCTATATGCTCAAATATTACAATCCTTACCTATTCCTAGTTGGCTCAAGAAACCATGTCAAGAATGGTTGGAAAATGACCCTATAGTTATACTTACCTAAATAATTCAGAAAGATCCAAACCCTCCTAAAGGGTATACATGGAAACAATATACATTGATATTAAAGAGAAATTTTTTTAGGTAAAGAATTAATGCTTAAAATATAGGGTCTCAAAGGAGTTGCATTTATCATCCACATTGGGTCACTCTAGCTTAAATAAATCCTATGTGAGAGATAAGTTATCAATTTTTTGGGAATGAATGAAAACAAAAATCCATACTTTTGTTGGAACCAGTGACATTTTCAAACAACACAACGATGAGATGGTGAAGATGCAAATGGAATTTCAACCACTACCAATCCCAACACATATAAAGTTTGACATATTTATGGATTGTATAGTGGGACTCCCAAGATCTAGTAACAAATCAGTCATCATGGTTGTAGTCAACCATCTTTCTAGTTATGATCTTTTGTGACTTGTCACATCCATTAACCCTTTCTTCAAGTTCCCAAGTCTTTAATCATATTTAATTATCATAACACAAGGGTATATATCACATTATTTCACTTCATTTGTATCCTCCATCTAGTATTTTTATTTATAATATCTATATACATATTTTTTGCTCTTTGTTTAAGGGTTAAGAAACACTACATTTTATTTGGATCCAAATTATCATGGTGAGAATTTGGAGCATAACACTCATTTGTTTGTTGATATTAGGTGTCATCAGTTGCGAGTTAGCATGATAACCTTTAAATGGGACATGGGTATATGGATGAAATTATTGATTCAATGTTGAGGCCAACAACCTATACATGGAACATTGGCTTATGTGAAATATTTGTTGACTACTTTTGTAATGTCCTCGACACTCCAACCGGTGAAGAGGATGCTACCATACCATTATCTATCCAGGAAACTAGCCCCATGAACATACACATAAAAATTGAAATGCTTTGAACTAAAACATGCGTACATCATTACCATATAGCGGAAGTAAAACCATAAATTCAAGCATTTAGCATGTTCATTGTAATTCATTATCAAATGTAATTGCAGGGACTTAAACACAAGAATACTTATCTTATGAAGAAGCTCGTTCGTAACCAGCTAGGTCCCTGCAACATTCCACCCAAACATAGGCCAATGTGCCCCTAAATATCTCAGCAACACTGCCACCCCCGAGCTGGGCATGATTCCCCAAGGAATAAGGAAACTAAGTAGGCTCACACATAGCCAAAGATACATAACTCAGCGAAGCCAACACAATTGGGTTTTTCAGGCCATCAGGGAGCTGGGAAAAGTTGACTGCTAAGCTGGTGGGCTCACTGAACAGCTAAGCACACCTGCACCAGAACTAGCTTGACCAGTGACTTCTATAACACCCACACACACCCAACACAAGGAATCAGTCCCTTCTCTGCTACACAGTTCCTCAGGCCCTGAATTCCCTTCCAGTTCTATTCATGGGGTGTGGAGAAGAAAGCTAGCCCTCTAGCTCTGTCTATGAGGCTCCCGAGCACACCAGGTTTATCAAGCATACCAATCCTTCATTCCCACTCCAATACAGTCCAAAAACCAACCATTGCATACACACATCAAAATCGAGCAATTAACAGCTCCGGGGAAGAAAAGAAAACACCACAGAGCAAAACCGAGGAGACAATTTGGGTAATACACACCTCTGATTGGGAAATATGATTCCTGAGTTGTTCTTGGCCCTATCATGGCCAAAACAACTCAACAGGAACCCACAGCAACCCAAATTTCGTGGGGAAACTAGCATCGATTTCTTAGCTACGTGAGGAAAGAAAAATAACCTGCGTGCAGGTGAATTCACATACCGAGGCCCACAACATGAAGAGAAATACACACACAACAAAATCGTGAGGGTAAGGCCACTCTCCCAGTTCTCTGCGTGAGGAGAAATGCCAAAACCTATGCGTGAGGAGAAGAACCACCGTCCCTGCATAAGAATGGGAAAAATTGAAGAATCCCCACGTGAAGAGGAACAGATCCCTGGTGGAGTGTGCGTGTGGGCAAGGATTGACAGTCCTGCCACACACCACTGCCCATGCAAAACGTTTTCCCAGGCCATAATTGCCCCCAACTAACTCCAAAGAATTTAATTTGGTAGTTGACTGACTAATGGGTTCTCCTATCGACATGTGGATTTTTCCTATTGGCCCTAAAGGTTAAATAATTCCCCCCCTTATCCTTAGGAAAATCATTCCTTTTTCATTATGGTTGCATTGACATAGCCGGTTGGGGTTTATTTTAATTAAAATGCATGTTTACATGATGCCAAATTTAATATGTTCCGGATAGCACGATATACCATCGGCAACGATTTTAATCACTGGAACATAAAACGTTAAATCGATGGTGGGGCTTTTACATTTAGCTCCACACCATGATTAATTACAATATATACATCATATACACTTAATGCAAACGGGGTCAAAACTGGGGTGTTACAACTTCAGCATTGTAGTCAACACCTAGACATGGAACCCTAGTGTATGGTTGGACACCATTTCTACTAGATTTGAGCAAAATAGCTATCAACCCTCCTTGAAGGGCAATCGAATGATGGGATACTCCCTATAGGTGTAATAGGGTTCTACGGGCCTATTAAAATATAATCTATACTAGGTCAACCATGTTATTTATTATGAAATAAGGCACCTCAAGTTTCTAGCATTGAGTGAATGTAATGTGGCCATGTTAAAGAAGGCTCGTTAGATATTTAGCATCTAGTTAGGATTAGGATTTTCTATACAAATATAAATTAGTATGGAATCCTCCTCATGAATCATGTATTATAATATTATTTTATTGGATCTTAATTCTTTGGGAGATTTCTGCCTCGAGGAGGTAACTGAATAAGATTTGATCATTGTATGGTGTTATCTTACCTAAGGGGTTTTGACATTGGATAAAGTATTTAATCATTTTTTATAAATTATCGTAAATAATCTTTAGACCTATTAAGAAAAAATATATAGTATATATTAAAATATATGGTGGTAGATGATATCCTTCCTCAAATAAGAACTTTAGGAACTTGAAGAGTTCACACTATTGTATAACCACATTGCGTAATTTGTATGGACCTATTAAAAAAAAAATATAATATACCGTAAAATCTATGATGGTAGATAGATCCTTCCTCAAATTAAGAACTTGGAGAGTTCACATTATTGTATGGGACCTAAAACAAATTCAAAAGACTCTAATTGTATAACCAATTATATGCTTTGAATATTTTTGGCGATGAACATATTGTTTATTATGTAACTAATATACTAGATGTTCAGGCCAACTAGTTATTGCTAGTGATTTAGAGAATTTAAAGGATTTGGTTGCTTTGGTAAGTAATGGGTTTATTAAAGTATTTCGGTATTTCAACTCTGTAACAAGTTTAGATGTTTCGAAGGAGAAATAAACCAATATTAATTGATGAGTTTGTTGGCATGTTACTTAAAAAGAAAAAAATTGCTTAAAATAAAAGTTCCAATTAGCCACATGAGACATCATGAAAAAAAGTTATAATAAGAAATATTAACATACGAATTTTGGTGAAGAAAATTTGGAAAATGTTGAGAAATCTTGGAGAAATAATGTCACATGTTACTACTAAAAAAAGATCTATTACGCACAATACTTCTATCGGTGCAAACATGAGTAATATGCGTATTTAATGTGACATAGAAGAACAACTGATATGAAAACACTAAGAAGGTGCATTGTTCACATAGCTTGTTGCGATATAAACTACCAAAGGTTCTTGGTACATATATTTCGACAAAACTAGACATATAATGAAGGAATAATTACTTGATGTTTGGAGATGACAGGACCTAGGATATTGTTCGTGAAGTTGTTGTACATGTGTTGTTACATATAAGTGAGCCCCATGATATTAGAATATTTTTTTTTGTATATGCCTAGGTTGAAAATGAGATGAATAATTTATTAATTAATCAATGGAATAAACAAATTTAGAAATTGTGTTTAAAAATAGGACATATATGATAAAATATATTAAAAATGTACGAAGTCATAGATTGAGGTTATGAACAAGAGTATTTATTGGAATCCAAAGTTGGGGAGCAGTATAAGCGGTAACCAAAATGCCCCTAACCTGTCGGAATCCGGCATACTAATTCTAATCTAAAGCATCATTTCGAGTGTTTAAATTGCAATTTTAATGTTTTGGGTGGTTTTAAAAACAGCCATTTAGTCTAGGACAGTTCAATAAAATTACAGAAGTTGAGAAAACATCGAAATAACAATTTTTAAGCAAAAAAGTGGCTGGTTTTTATAAAAAAACGGCCAAAAACGCGGACCGTTTTAATACATAAGTTGGTGCATGAAATACCATAAATGTATAATGCTAGCATTAATTTTTTTTTAATCTTGTATGTCGGCAAGCAAATGCACAAGGGTTTCCTTTCTAGAAACACGTGGTTCATGAAGTTAGTATACAAATTAGTATATAATAGATTGCATGATGCATGATTTGACCATACTTTATGAATATGTTGTATTTTATGACATTCATTAATGATTATACTAGAAGGTGTGGGTTTACTTCTTAGTGATTTAGAAAATAAAAGACATTTAAAACTTTTAAAGAGTGAAAGGATCTAGTTGAAAAATAAAGTGGTAAATTTCTAAGGGATATAAATTCTAATAGTGGTGGAGAATACAAATCAAATGAGTAGGATTCATTCAACGTAGAACATAGTATCAAGAAGAGCATAAGAATAATTTCATGCAGGTCATGGAAAAATGTATGTTGAAAAGAAAAAAAATGTTAGAATTGAATATTTTGGATGACTATAATTTCACAAGATATATGATAAACCTTGTTTACATTGTCATAGTATAAAAAACACAGACTTGTTGGGCACCCAATATGCAAGTGAATTATAGCTAACATATAGAGTGCAATATTTATTGTCAACCTAGGGAAGTCTTCTATTTCAAGGATAAGATGCATTGTATATGCTTAAACACTAAATTGCCGTGAATGAACAATCCTATTCTCTATTCAGATATGCTCATCCCAAGGATCCACTTAATCTAGTTTACCTTATAAAAGATGCAGTCACAATTACCTTCTGTTGTTCTGGATCTAGAAATTGAAAGATTCATGAAATCACATCTAAATTACTTTTGCAGAAAACGAAATCATGTTTATCAATCCATCTAATGATTCACCCAACTATCTTGATCTAATTACTCTAAAAATTCAAAAGGCAGAAATTGGAATTAGATCTTTTTGGAAATTCAAGGTACAGAAATTGAGTTCAACAAATCTAGGAATTCAAAGTACACGAATAGAGTTCTGCGATTATGAAAAGAAAGGAACAACTTGCAAGAATCTATGGAAACAATAATTAAGGGATCTGGGGATGACCAGGGCTTGTTCAGCTACCACACAATTACATAAGAAATAATTACATACACAGTCGATTGTTTTACCATGCCACTACAGCTTTCCAAGAGATGCAATGAATAACACACTGTCAATCCACAACTGTCACAGCTTCCTATGAAGAAATGAAATTAAACATAACATCACATAACAAAATAATTAAAATGCCTAATTTAACTCAGCAATCCCTATGGGAATGCGGGCCTAGCATTCACACAGAGATGCTGGATGAACACACGTTAAAAACCCTTAGATCTGAAGTAACTCCTTGTATTAAAAAGGGATATCAATTACACAACTTGCAGTCGCAGCTAATACAATGAATTGGTTAGGGATTCAACCCCAGGCTCATAACAGTTCTCCATATTTATACAATTTAGATCATAACATCCTATCCCTATTATTGGGCAGCAATGAAGATCTTTGATCTTCAGGCGCCCTAAATTACAACCATTGTTACAACCGTGCCAGGATGAAAGTAGGAAATATAGGAAAACTGTTAATTGACCCAGAAATAGTGATATCCTCAGATCACCGCTATACACGAGCAACAACGCACTGTTGACTTCCAATTCTATCGCCTTTTGTTTGCAGCTATTCTTATACAGCCTTGCCTGGAGTAATATTCTGAGAGCACATTCCTTGGGAAATGGTAGGATAGATGGCGATCACCTTGAGCGATGAATGCCCATCCTTCTCGTACCACGTTTAGCCCGCTATACCTATAGTCTCTATATCTCAAAATACCTTTATAAACCATCATGGGTTAGCATATTGAGAGATATAAAGCCTTAATTACCACAATCATAAGTATTAATAAAACAAGACAATAACCAATCATACCTTGGTCGATTGAAGAGAAGAGTGAGGGTAAAACATTTATTTGGCATGCTCAATGGGGTAGGATAGGGAAAAAAGCAGTGAATAAGGATGGTCAAAAAGGGCCATTTATGGGCCCAACAAGACTCGCTTCAAGCCTATTGTGAATCATTTATGTAAGCTTCTCTTATATTCATATTTGAAATGGAGTGCAACTCAGAACTTTGTGAAGAAGGATAGAAGTTTATTTTTTTGGGATAAGAAGGATAGTTGAAGGCATGTTTACCATGAGACTAAGAGAACCATAAATGTATGATAAAAAAAAGTAATCAATAAATATAAAAACTCTAGCAAATTTGTAAGAGTTGTGTACCTAAAATGTTTTAAAGACTGATTTATTATAATATTTTACCACTAGAAAGAAATGATAAAAAATTTCCCTAGATTGGGAATGTGGGGTTCCTCCTTGCTACCTTATGAGCGATCGGGTTCTGAAGAGCTCATTACGAGTTCAAAGTGAATTACCTCTTCCTCGCTACCTATCCTAATGTGGGGTGCAGGCAAGACAGTGAGGTTGTCTAGTCCCTCCTCCCTGCCTATTTTTTTGGGGGGGTACAGGAAGCCTTTTGGGGATTCCTAGTTGAACCTTTCTAAGGCTCCAAAAGGTGGGTTAAAAGATAATGTCATGTTTCATAAAACATGCATGAAAAAAATATGAAAATTTTATTGATGCTTATATTTGTTGAAAATTTTCATAATAATTAATTTTTTAAAATTATAAATTACTTAAATCTAAATTTTAAAAAAATGAATAATTTAGAGGACACCCATTTGGTTCACCAAGCCATCTGAAAACTCTATAGTAGAACCCAAAATGTTCAAAGGAGTGAAGACCAAATGATATAACAAGATTACAGATGTATATAAAAGTAAGTGTAGGTTATAAGGGAATCATTGAATCCATCTTTAGTCAATTATGATGTTAAGATTTACGAACTATAGAACTATGAAGAGGTAGATAAAAAATGAGTGCATTGACACTATGGAAAGAGGGATTTATTTTTATTAAGAATAATAATGCATGGAATTTTGTTGATTTGCTAGCATATAAAAAGGAAATTAGTTGAATATGGACATCCATAACTAAGTATATATGTTAAAGAAAGAATCTAGTATGAATAAAAATTTTCTCCTATAGCTAATATGACAACCATAAGAACTATAGTTTGAATTGCATCCTTTTTATAGATGTCAAGTTCATCAAACGAATGTCAAAATATATTTTCTAAATGGTTGGATAGATACAACATTTTTTATGGAACAATTCACTAGGTTTGTGGAATTTGGTAAAAAGAGAGCCTTCTTTGTAAATTGTAGAAAGTATGGATTGAAGAAAGAACCTAGAGATTGGCCTATGGAATTTAAACAAAGTAGGATTCTATTGGAAACATATTCCCTTAAATTTATGGTAAACTGTAATGTAATATTATTCTCATTATTTACATTCACCATAAATGAAAATAACGAGTCATAGGAGAGTCTAAGAAACCTCTTAAAAATGTGAAATCAAGAATCACATATATTGTATTAATATGTGTACCATCTTAATGAAATGTATCACTCAATCTTATTCTTCATTTCAAACCTTCCAAACCTTCCAACAGTGGCATCAAAACAAGGTGAATTCCCTTTCGGCCTACTCTACCTGCCTCATCATCTGCCTTATCTATGCCCAATTTATCAAATCCACTCACGCCTCATATCTCAATCTCTTTAACTTTGTGTGTTTTCCATTTCCATTACTATATTGGTATATTTCCTACGTATTATTGTGTGGTTATCACTTTGTGTGATACATATTCACACAAATACCAAATAATCTCTAATGATAATTAGCAACAAAATGGTCGAAATATGCACTGGAATTCCCATTCTCATCACTACAATTTCTAAAGCCAAAGCAGTTATGAAGAAAAGCATTTGAGGGGGATAGGACACAACCATGCATGACTAAAAGTTAAACATTTGATTAACTGAGACATGTATACACGTATAATAGATGCAATTTTGTCCACATGACCTTCATTATTGTTGGCAGGACAACACTGAATAATATAGACATTGCAATTGTTTCCATTCTTAAACCATTGCAAGAGAACATTTCATGGCATAGAGAGGTTTTTTGTGTTTGTGGGTATTATTTACCAAAGTATATGAAGAGATAAATAGGTCACAAATCTTTGGAATAGTCACGACGCACCAATGCTAGTGCCTCATTTTGGAATTGAGTTCATTTTTACTCATATTGGGTAATATTTAGTTTCATCAATCTACGATTTAGGATGCCGCTAAATGCCATTTTTGTTACCAACCCATGCTCTAAAATAAATAATCCTTGTTTAGTGTATACCTTGTGTGTAATTGTTTTTTGTCTTTCAAGAAATATATTATCTCCTACCAGGTCGTATACACTTATACACTCATAATCCCTCTTACTACTCTTATCATATACACTTATACACTGAGAATCCCTCCTATTACTCTTATCATAGTCTTAAAACACTTGCAAACTATGAGTTTTTTTTCCAAGTTTTCAAGTATTTTTGGTACTTTAAATAGTTCTATGTAAGTGTCAAATAAAACCAAGTTGAAGTGAATTTGTAAACGGGTGCATTCTCGGTTGGATCCGAGTCCATTATTTTGTTGAATCTGATTGTCAAAGGTTGAAGTTGCAGAAGCATTTTTAGGACTTAATCAATATTTCAAATGGATTAAACTAAAAAATTATTAGAGTTACTAAACACTTAAATAGTCACCACAGTGATGATACAATTACAATTAGAAAATAAAATCTCCAATTTGTTCTAACTTATTTGTAAGATTCACAAGCATAAGCAGAACTCCAAAATTCTCAATCACAACTCCGACATGATCAAATAGAGTGAAGGAATCAACATTATAAGGTAGTTATTCTACAACATAACCCCCTTTTTGAATATGGTGATGATTCCTATTAGTTGTTAGCACACGACCAATTCAATGAAACAATGATATATGCAGAAGATGAAGAAAATCATAAACATGTTTAGCATAATCTTTCCAATCCCATCATCGAACCTTGTAATGAATTAAAGAAACACAAATAGAGAAAAGGTATTCGATATGATAAGAAAGTGACCTTTCATATTCTAGATTATTCCAATCCAACAGAGTTTTAGAATTCTAGATTGTTTCGAGAAGATTCAACCTCACTTGTTCAACATCAATTCCAACATTTTCATCAAATGACCACAAGGAGGATCAATGTTTTGATCTACATCCTTATTAGAATTGCAGGAAGAATAATCATTTTTCAGATGGATTTCCAAAATTGAAGAAACCTATAAGATTGAAGATTCACCATGGGTGGATCCATTCTTACTGATGGTCATCAATAACCAAGAGAATATATCAATCATACATAAAAAATTTAGTCTTGCTTATTTCCACATCTTGCTGTAGAAAGTATTTCTTCTTCTAACCTTGCACTTGACACAGTAGGTTTTCATGGATTTATAGTCAAGCTTCAAGTTTCAAACCCTATCAATCTGACAGAAAATAAGCAAGCTTGAGTCACATCCAGAACTAGAATGAGCTACCAAAGCCACATAAGAGTTATCTTGATATCTAGAAGACAAAAATAGAGCCATATTTCATAGAGTATGGTTTGGTTTCTTATTTTCCTCAAACCACCATTTAGTAGAAGACTTGCAACTTGATAGACATCAAATTTGTAGTGATCCTTAAACCACCATTTTCTAGAGGCAATCATACAAGTCTTATAGGGAACTGTTGAGCCAAAACTTGAGAGAGGTAAATTATGAGTGAGAAACGTAGTTAACACCAAGTTCCGTAGTTTTTGGTTAGCCTTAAACCATCATTTAGTAGAATACACCTTCCACTATAAAAAAAACATTAACTTCTAGCTAAATTACTTGGTAAATGATCATATTATCAAGTAGGAAATGTTTAGCATTTGGAAATTGTCCGCTTCCAGTTTTCATGTCTATGATTGGACTCACATAGACCCCTTTAAATTAATAGGGGTAATGTTGGAAACCTAATATGTTAAGGTTATGGTAAATTGTTATGTAATATTATTGTTACTATTCACATTCACCATAGGTGAATATGAAGAGTCATAGGAGTGTCCAAGAGATGTCTCAAGAATTTGAAGCTAAGAGTCACATATGTTGTATTAATATGTGTGAACCATCTTAATGAAATTTATCTCTCATGATTACTCTTCATTTAAAGCATTTCAATAGATTCCAAATATTTGTTGAAGATTCAAATTTTGTGTTAAGAATTATGGAATGTCACTATGTAGAAGATTAGATAGACCTAATCTTATACATAGTGAAATTCTAGAATTATTAACACAATGGTTGAATATTCGGATAACATACATACTAAGAATATTCAAATATTTATGTGAGAACCAATACAAGTGACAATTTACGACCGATAATTGTGTTTATTGACGACTTAATTGTAAGAGGTGATGTTGAAGATGATATTGAAATAATGATCAAGGACACACTAATTTTTTTTTATATGAAGAACGTCATAGTATTCCATTTTTACTTTGTTGTGAAGGTATGATACGAGGAAAAAAAGAATATTTCTCTCTCCATCTAAGTTTATCCAAATGACGAAATCAAGAAATTATGATTGCAATATTGTAATCCTTGGGACACACCATGGATTTTGGATCAATTTGAACTAAGGATGATGCAAGGAAAAAAATATGTGCATACATGTATAGGAAACTTGTAGCTAAACTAATTTAGATGACCATTAAGAGATCTAATATATGTTATGTAATTGTTTTAATACATAGATATATTTTAGATATCAAAATAATTCATTGAACAATAGCTAAAACTATTTTAATCTACTTTAATGGAACATCTATTTTAATCTACATGAATGGAACATTGAGTTAGACAATTGAATATTGCCAACACAGAGCCAATATAGAAATGGTTGAACAAACTAATGATAATTGGGTTGGATGTGTATATGATTGCAAGTACACAAATAATTTTATATTTGTTTTGATTTAGCTATCATGTGTTGGAATATCAAGAGGAGGTGCACAATTTCTCTATCTTCAAGTGATTTTAAGATGTTAAAAATAGAGATGAAATGGATGGAACATGTGGAAGAGTTCAGATTAGGTGATTGCTGATATGTGTTGGAATATCATGAGGAGGTGCATAATTTATCTATATTTAAGCGATGTTAAGATGTTAAAAGTAGATACGAGGTGGATGCAACAGGTGGAAGAGTTCGTATTAGGTGATTGTTGATATGTGCTGGAATATCAAGTGGCAGTGCACAATTTCCCTATCTTTAAGTGATATTAAGAAATTAAAAATAGGGATGAGATGGATGCGACATGTGGAAGAGTTCGGATTAGGTGATTGTTGATAGATATTGGTTTAATGTAGGATAACCTACTGATTTATTATGTGAAAAAGGATTAAACGTATTAAATATCAAAATCTTTATTTAAAGCAATATCACAATGAGGAGAAAATTCAAGTGAGTCCTTGAAAATTTAAACAAGTGGATGATATGTTTACCAAACCATTGAGGAAATTTGTTGTTGAAGTTCAAAGAAATGTTAAAGATCTAAATAAATGATGATTTTTTCGTTGTGGGGGAATCTATTAAATATTGATAAAACTCAATGAGAACAATTTTGAATGTTTAAAATTTTTTGATGAATTTAGTGTAAATGTATGGATGTGAGGTTCTTAGTCCCATAAAGTTGCCACATAATCATCTTGGAAGTTGAGCATGCAATATTTGTTTGGTTTGTTCCAACTTGTGTATACAAGTTATTTTGTTGAGTCAAATATGATATTTTAAGATATAAGAGAGAGTGACATCACTCTAAATCTTGTAAATCAGAAATAAGGAAATCGTTCACGATATTGGTATTTGACGTAGCCAAAATTGATCATCATAACTCTTATATATACATAGAGCTAATGAAAAAGTTAACTTGTTATAAGCATGGATAATTTTAAGAACACCCTCGAAATTTATATGTATAATAAATGGGAAAATATCCCTAATATATAGGCAAATTTGAAGGCTATTTTATCAATAATATAATATGTATATATAATTTTTTGCTAATATTTCATTCTATTATAGAATCTTGTAAAACAATGGCGAATATTTCACTAAATTATAAGATATTGTAAAATCTTAGTGAATATTTCATTGATATTATAAAATATTGTAAAAACTTGGTGAATCTTTCATCAAATTATAAAGTCTTGTAACGTCTTGGTGAATCCTTTGCTAGGAAGACTCAGCTTTTGATTATGCAGATTACTAAGGTGGTGCAATATAAGAGCATATACCAAAACTTGACTCTCTCGACTCCTAGACGCTCAAAAAATCAAATGCATCAATGAGGAGAGGAGTGATTTATTTATACATTTCACAAGTAGTATTGGGTCACTCACAACTATAGGTGTCAGTGAAACATAACTGCACTAACTAGATTAAGGGAAAGTAGGGACTCCACTTTTTATCTCATCCCTTAATGGTCCAACGGACATGTGGGGACCCAAATATTGGCATATTGACAAACTAATAGAATTGAACACTTTACACTGTGGAGTGCATTTGGGAAGTTTTGAGGTAAAGAATGGGCCTCTAAAAAAAATTGCGCCATTAAAATTCACTTTATAAGAACCAATAGGATTCACGATGATGATGTCAACCATAAGGGTAAAATTTATAAACACAATGGAGGGAAAAAGAAAAAACTATTTTTTTATCATATTTTTGGCATATCTCTATTGCTGGAAGCAACAGATCCCATTTTAAGCGGCTAAAATGGGATCCCCACTCATTCTTTCAATTTCCTTTTGAGGCCATAATTTTCCAATGGGAGTTTTTAACTGTAAGTATTGTTTTTCATCCTTAATCAAATTTCCTTAGAAACCTTATTTTTCTTGTTTTTACGGATTGTGGAAGCAACCTTTTATTTTACATATGTTTTGCATTTTTGCAACCCGCATTCCACAATAAAAAATCAGATTGCAGAAGTCCTTTGTTTTGGAGGTTTTTGGAAATCAATTTCCCGCATTCCACAACCTGCAAATGCAAATTCGAGAAGTTAGAATTTTCTATTCAATAAAATATTTTTTTCATATATCTTTTTCAAAATAAAACTTGATCCCTTCGGTTCCACCTTATGCATTCTGCAATGTGGACTACGGAAAGAATTTTCACATATTTTTTCTTTTTTGGTTCCGTAAGAGGAAACTCAATAAAA
The DNA here is from genome assembly GCA_001517045.1 of Pseudotsuga menziesii. Classification (NCBI taxonomy): domain Eukaryota; kingdom Viridiplantae; phylum Streptophyta; class Pinopsida; order Pinales; family Pinaceae; genus Pseudotsuga; species Pseudotsuga menziesii. The sequence continues at coordinate 54,599 of LPNX010312659.1, read as the reverse complement.
TGTAATTTGCAACATTTCTTACCCAAAACCCACAAATCTTTTTCAGATTGCAGATTACGGAACTTTAACAAATTTTTCTTGGTCAATAATATGATTCTGCATCCCGCAACCCACATTGCGGATTGCAGAAATCACAAGATCCAAAATTTTGGTTGATTTCACCTCCATTTTGATTTCCTTCCTTGATCTCAGCCATCTATTTTTTCCAGATCTACGACTCATATCTATTATGTCATTGAGTCTTGTATTATTTAATTCACTCAAATTTATGAATTCCTTACCATTTCATTTCTGTTTTTATTGTCATTAAGGGTTTTTACTACAAATTTTTCTCGTTGAATCTCATCAATCCTTGGCATCAAATTCGTCCATGGGTAAGTTTTACACTTCTATAGTTTGACTTTCCTATTTTTTAATGTGGGTAAAATTTAATCATGGTGGCTAAGTTTGGGTCCAATTTTACTTCCAAGTCAACTGGTGTGACCAGAAACACCACATCTAAGAATTCTCTACAAGAGAAAAAGAGCAAGGACCCGAACTCTGATATCTTTACTGATACAAGTGGGTGTGTTTCTTAAACCCTCCACTTCGATTGGTCAAGAATTTATTCAATTTTCAACAATGAATACCTTTTTGTTATTACCCACGATTAGCTCACCTATGCAAACATTAGAAATTCCTAGCTTCATGCCATTGCAGCTTGACCTCCTTTCATGCCTTATACTGGCCTAGTTAAGTGGGAATTAGACCACACAAACCCTAAGGATCGATCCTTTGATGACCGCACTAATACCTAAGTGGTGTCTTCCCATCTAGACATGTTTTCCAGAGCTTATGCTCTCAGAACTACCCAACAAATCTTGACTGCAAAATTCCTTGATGTGACCATGTTTCAATTTGAATTTGAAGAGGTAATACAATCTTGGATGAAAAAACCCATTAAGCTCGTTCCTAAGGAAGACAATTCTTACCCTCTTTCGTGGTTTAGGGAACCTTTTTGCCTGCTGGTGGCCATGTTTTTCCAATAACCAATTTTTCATTGTTCAAAGCCAAGTGTGATCTTGTAGCCCATCATCTCTTGATTACAGGTGATTCATTTAACTGGGATCATATTCTATGAATGAACATGAAGGGTGACATTGAGAAGTAACAGAAGAAATCAACTTCCAGGAAGCCAATTTTCTTCATTTCAGTGTATGTGATGGATGTTTTCTACACTACATCATTTTTGGCTATTGGATGGGAGTGGACTAATACGTTGACTCCAGTCCATATTTATTGTTCAGACTTGTGGGAAGATAATTATTTCCCCTTGATTTATGAAATTTGTGATCTTTTCCTAGGGTAAATCTACCAAAAAATATTCAATGCAGATGCTCCATCTTTTTTGAAAATGGCTAGATATTTTATTACGGTAAATGGTAATTGGTATGTAGGATACTATTTCTCCTACATTCAGATTTGGGGTAGAAATGTAGTGCACTTTCTTCCAAGAATAGTCCCATATCAGATGGTTCTACAAGAAATAACATATCATACTATTGTCGATGGGGTTTTTCCAAAGCTTCCATCTTCGAAAATAAAGTGTTGGCCCAAGTTTCCGTTGAATTTGGGATTCCTCACTCTACAAAACTATATTCATGCTTCTATATTGGGAAAATAAATCACTGACATGAACCTTGGGGAAGCACCAAAGAGGATGCATGACCCTAAGTCATACCTGGAGAGTCATTTTGTTCAGGAACATGCTAAGATTCTCTATGTTCATAAAGATGTTCCTAATGATTCTCTTTAGAAAGGATCCATCGAATTCGAGAAGGTACTGAGCATAATTTATGATCCCATTGAGAAAGCTCTTATTTTTCAATATAAAAAAGATCTGAAGGTTACCATATTGCATTTGAGACAAGTCAAATTGAAAGTGGAAGAGAATATTCAGAGGAAAAATCTAGAAATGGAATCCAAAGAGCAATCATCTAGCTCTTCTTCTTCTCTTGCCAATAAATCAAAGGACAAGGGTAAGGATTTTCTTAAAACTCCTCCAAGAACAAAACCTTCCTTGATGATTGAAACCTTACAAAAATCGATAGAGTTTAAGAAAAATATAGAGAAGATTAGCTCACAAATACAGGAACAATAAAAAATGGTTGAACCTTAGCCTAAAAAGAAGAAAATTCAAGTAATTCCTCCATAGGTAGAGGTATAATAAGCACCAGTTTATGATCTGCAACCTATTCCTCAAGAAGTGTAGAGAATAGAAAAACTAGTTCCACCAGCACATCCTACCCCACGTGAACAATTACTTCAGCAGGTGCCTCCAATTCAACATATTCATCCCTTTCCTTAAGAAACTACTGGGATACATGAAATTCAGAGTGACCTCGAAATGGAGACCTCTTATTTTAAATTTAATTTCCCTATCAATGTACCTACAAGTTTATCATCAGTTGATACCACCAGAGAAGGGCCTTTCTCAGGATAACCTTCCCAAACATTTTTTCTCTGAGATCAATTTGTCTCATATTATTTTTGCCACCAATGGAATCCCGTTGGCATCACAAGACATACCTATTAGCATTCCTCCTTCTAATTCACCTATTCCTCTGATATCATTGGAACACCATATTGCTCCTATATCTTCACATTCTTTAATATCACAACCTGCTACTTCTTCCATTCGTATGACATCCTCTTTGTTTCACCAACTAGGGGAACTCTTACACTTGAACAGTTGAGAAAAAGTATGGAAGACATAAATTCCAATTTTAAATAGAGAGCTGAAGCCATTCGTAGCCTCACAGGTGCTTTACCTATAATTCATCCAACTGATAATTTTCCTGTGAGCACGAGTGCTCAAAATACCACTCAGAAAGAATAAGCTCCTGAGATTCAAATAAACCAATTGTTTGAGAAACATAATAACCTCAAACCAATATTCATCCCAATATCCAGTCTGGTGGACCACCATCAACACCACCAACTTCATCTTCTTCTCCATTTGAGGACTCCTCAGACAACGAAAAATCTTCTAGCTTTTCTTCGGTAGAAGAAGAACCAATGGATGACCAAGTAAACAGGCCTTGATTGGACCTGTATGCAGTCTTTGTCCTTGGGAAACAACATAAGTTTCCTAAGAATCCTGAGAAGTGGATCCCAAATTTCAACACTGATGATTGATCCCCTTGTGAGGACCAAATAAAAACTTTTATGCAGGCCATTAGGTTAAGAAGCATACTCCATGAGAATGTGGTGTGCAAACTTTTCCAGTACACTTTTGAGGGTCAAACTTCCACTTGGTATTTTTCCTTGTAGGATGGTTCTATTAACTCATGGGTTGAGTTTGAAAGACTATTTCTTGAGAAATTTGGGGATGAAATAACCCCCAAAGATATTGTAATTGAACTATATTCCCTTAAAATAAAAGGAAAAGAGAGAGTAAAGGACTTCAACCAAGGGTTATCCTGTTTGAAAAACAAGATTCCTACCATTGTTCTTCCTGTGAAAGAGCTACTAGTAGATTACTACATTAAGGGTCTACCAACTCAATTGATATGTGGGTAAAAGGGGCTCGAAGCAAGAATTTTTTTATGGAACTTCCTTAGTAGAGAAAGACATGTTTGGTCTGAAGGAAAATCCTGATGCCCAAGAAGATCAATATCCTACATCTAGGAGAAGGAAATAAAATTCGACTAAACCCACACCCGAAAACAAAGACCCTTGCAAAATCGAAAACATGAAGAAACTCTTGAAGAAGATTTCAAACAATATGGTAGATATCACAAGGAATAATAATGATAATATGAGGTAAGTAATAGAGGTATGGCTAGACCACCATTTAGGATACCTTACCAGCCTCCTCAGAACCAACCTCCAAATCCTTAGGAAACACTTACCTCTGATGAGATTTACTCAATATTTAAATCCTTGAGTTTTGTACCTCAAACCACTCATGATGATAGTAGAGATAGTTCACAGGGAGTTGTAGACTTAGTACCCACTGATGAAGAACAAGACCAACATACAATGACTACTTTTTTTTATAGATTTGCCGATGCCTAAGGAATAAGATGAGACCAAAGCCATATTTGATCTACAACATTCTTACAATACCAGGAGAAAAGGCCATACATCACAATACAATCCACCATCGACATCCAATCCGAGCACAAGTAAAGTGGCAGCATCAAAAGATAAGGTAATTCTTGAAGTTGAGTACAATTTGGTAGATGACTTAAAAATGGATAAAGCAAATATTTATTTATTTGAGCTTATTAAAATACCATCCATAAGAGAAAATTTACCTAAGAATATGGTTTTAAATAAATCAAGAGAAGTTTAGAATAACAATTTATAAATGTGTCCTAATCGTGATGGTCAAAAGACTAGTGTGAAAAGGGTTCCCCCTTTTCTGCTAACTTTTGAAAATTTTAATAGGAATGTACACAATTGTATGATTGACTTGGGAGCATCATCTAATGTTATTCCTATCTATGTATGTAGGAAAATTAATGCAACCTAGGAACCTTTCCCTACCCAAATAGTCCAACTAGATAGATCTAGAGTTAAGGTAGTAGTTGAGATGAAGAATGTCCTTCTGACATTATCCATAGATCCTAGGATCCACCAGAAATTAGATATTGTTGTGGAAGATATCCCAGAGACTTATGGAATGTGGCTGTGTAGGGATTGGTAAGAGAAGCTTAAGGGATACTTTTCCACTGATTGGTCACACTTGTGGTTTCCATACAATGGCAGACCAAACCAGATCAAAATACTCACAGAACCTTTCATGAAGCAAACAGTTACGGATCTTAATGATCCAAGTGAACCTGTTGTTTTCTTCACTTCAGCCATATAGAATTATACCTTTGACACTTTATTTGGAAATTTTCCCACTGATATCTCCCCTACCCAGGATTTTGATAAGTTATTAGAAATTGACAATTGTTCCATTTATTGGAGAAATTGTTCATAATTTATATAATGTCAACAAGAATTTTATATCAGATTTTTCTTCTTCCAAGGATGGTGCCGACGCAGGTTGTGTACTCTTGGATCCTAAGAGCACCAAATGGATGGTTGCTTGCAGACATGAATTCAAGTGTACCAACAATATTTATGAATATGAGGCTCTGGTGTAGGTGCTCATGAAGGAAATAGACTTGGGAGCACAAGTCATTGAATGTTATGGAGATTCTGAAATCATAGTCAAGTATGTAAGAAAAAAGATCCATTATTTGTCTTCACATTTGTTGAATTATCAGAATTTAGTTAGGGACAGGAAAAATTAATTTAAGGATTTTAATATAAAATATGTCCCTAGATCACAAAATTTCGATGTAGATCTTTTATAAAACATTGCATCTAGGCTCATTCCACCAAAAGGCCTATCCCCTGGTACATTTTCTATTAAACTCATGTACATACCTTCTATATTAGATAATGTAACTAGTTGGAATTTTTTTTATGATGGTGTTCATATTTTAGACTTCCTGACATCCTAGGACACTTTTAAGGACTTAGCCATAGATGAGGCTGGACATGATAAGTCTTTGTCTGATCATAACTTCCCCTCCAACTTGATCCCTATATCGGTCATTAATTTAGAGAAATACTATGACCTGTAAGATAAATTTAAAGGAAATCCTAATTGCAAAACACATAGTTCTTCTCTTAATTATAAAATTGTTAATATGGTGAATGAGAAAAATCCTCAGCTCATTAATAAAGGAATTACTTGTTCTCCAAAAGAGGAGAGGGATTTACTTAAAATATGTAAATCATTCAAGGATGCTTGTGCATGGAATTTGGATGATCTAAAAACCTTTGATTCTTCTATCATGCAGCATAATATACCCCTAAATACCTACCTAATACCCTACCAAAAAAAGTTGAGGAAGATGGATCCTAGAATTGAGCCATCCATCAAAAAGGAGCTTGAGAAACTCCTAAAATCCGAAATCATTTTCCCGGTTAGACACACACAGTGGATCTCTAACATGGTCCTTGTCTGCAAAAAGAGTGGAGAGATCAGACTGTGTATGGACTTCTGCAACCTAAAAAGAGCATACGAAAAGGAAAACTACCATGTTCCTTCAATGGAACATATTTTTCAAAGAGTTTCGGGTGTATAAATGTTTTCTTTGCTTGATGGATTTTCAGGTTATAATCAAGTTCTAGTCACAACCTCTGACTAGCTTAAAAATTCTTTCAGAACAGGCCGGGGAACCTTTTTCTACAGAAGAATTCATTTCGGACTAATCAATACTGGTGAAAAATTCCAAAGAGCTATGGATATAGCTTTCACAGGTTTGATGAAAAATTCTATATTTGTTTACTTAGATGATATAACTATTTTTTCCTAAAAATGACATGATCATATGTTTGCATTAAGACAATTTTTGAAAGATGTAGGAAGTATGATATTTCTTTGAACCCTAAGAAATCAGTTTTTGCAGTTACAGAAGGAAAAATTCTGGTATTTATTGTTTCAAAAGATGGAACAATAATTGACCCATAACTATCTAAATCCATTCCAAAAATCGTACTCCCAAGCTCAAAGAAATCCACGCAATCTTCCCTTGGGAAGACTAATTTTGTTAGGAGGTTTGTACCAAATTTTGCACAAATAGTTAGGCCACTTCAAGATCTAATAAATACAGATTCTTTATTTAAATGGTCTGTCATGCAAAAGGATTCCTTCATTAAGATTAGGAAGGCCATAATGGATGCTCCTGCATTGATACCCCCTAATATTTCAAAATATTTTATTTTATATACTTTCCCTACTGATTTTTCTTATGTTGCGGTACTTACTTAGAAACATGTAGAGGACACATGTTGGATCCTATTGATCAGGATGTTCCCCTCAAGATAAAATTGGAACAAATTGAAAGGGATTTCACTGTAGTGAAGGAGAAAATCAAGGGGATCCCCATTTCATTTATGAGTTCTACATTCAAAGTGGTCGAGTTGAATTATACACAGATTGACAAGAAAGCTTATACTATAAATAATTCCATGAATAATGTTAGGCTTTATTTGTTGAAGTCAAAAACTAAGGTGATCGTCCCATATGCAGCCATACTAAATGTTTTGATTCAAAAGGAGTTAGGTGAAAAGCGAGCTCATTGGATGACTGCACTTCAAGAGTATGATTTGGAGATTAATCCTACCAAGATTGTCAAAGGGAAGGGATTATGTTTAATGGAATCCCAATCTAACATCCTAGAGTAGGACCAACAATGGATTCCAGAGAAGATATGTCTATTGACACTATTGACGTTATTTTTGCTCCATCATCTGAATGGTATGACGATATTAAATTTTATCTTACTCATGGGTATTTTCCTCCAACCATCAAATTTTAGAAGCATAGGACATTAAGATTGAAAGAAATACCTTATTAATTCATTCATAATGTGTTGTTCCGTAGAAATTATGATGGTGTATTTACCAGGTGCTTAGAAAAACCAGAAGTTGACAATCTTCTGTTTGAAATGCATGCAAGACCTGTAGCAGGACACTTTTTAGGTGAAACTACTGCACATAAAGTGTTGATAGAAGGACACTATTGGCCCACATTATTGAAAGGTGCACATACTTTCATTAGAAAGTGTGAGGCCTGCCAAAGATGTGCTGGTAAGTTAAAAAACCAGCCTCCCCCCTCCAACTTGTTATTGTCCAGTTTCCATTTCAACAATGGGGAGTGGACTTTTTCAGTCCCATTACTCCTCCCTCTACATTGCAGTATAAGTACATCTTAAATGCAACAGATTATTTTACTAGGTCGGTAGAAGCAATTCCCCTTAGAGTTTCCAATACCAACTCGGTTATATATTTTATGGAGAGTAACAATGTTACTAGGTTTGGGGTGCTTGAGTGTTTGGTATTTGATAATGCCTCATATTTTAATTCGATTGATATCACACAATAGGCCCTTAAAAAAGGGATTAATGTGAAGTATTATGTAAAGTATTACCCACAAGGTAATGCTTTGGCAGAATCTTCCAACAAGAATCTAATCAATATTTTAAAGAAAATTTTGGCCACCCACCACAAATATTGGCATAAAAATCTCTTCAATACCTTATGGGTAGATCAAATCACTGCCAAGATTTCTATCGTAAATTCTCCCTACTTCATTGCCTATGGAAAAGAATGTGTGTTTACTATCAAATATTCTTCTTCCATCATTACAAATTGCACAATCTATTTCCTAGGATGATGACTCCTCTCCCCTTCAGAACCGAATTGACACGCTTCTTAAATTAGAAGAGGAGAGGGAGAAATATAGAAATAAGGTATATCAACATCAACAACTAGTGAAGAGATGGTTTGCTGATAAATCCTCCACCAATAGTTATTTTTAGATTGGGGATCTGGTGCTAAAGTGGTACAAACCCCCCAAAGACAAAATAGACTATACCAAGTTTCAACATTTGTGGTTAGGGCCATTCATTATTATAGAAAATCTTGGCCCTGGTATTGTCTGATTACAGACATTGAAAGGTCTCTCTAAGACTTATCCAACGAACATCCAGCTCCTCAAGAGGTATTTTGTTTAAGGTAATCTTTGCTTACCTCTATATAGGTGTGTTGTTTTGATTGATTTTATTTTGGATTTGTTTGGTTTGATTGATTTATTCTTTATTTTGTTTACAAAACATAGCATGCTTACAGAATCTAGTTGCATTTGGTAAAGTGGTTTATCCCTAGAACATTTTAACTAAGAAATTTTAAATTATATGTGTCAGAAATCTCCACTTGGTTTATACTTGAATTGGTATCTTCACGGGAATGCAACCTAAGATTTATGATCACTCTTCAATTTGAATCTTCAGTTCCTACAATCACTATCTTTATCCATCCTCATGATGATGATTGATTTTTCAGGAGTACTCTAGTATTCTTGTTAGGTGCCTTAGTGATTATTGGAAGTACATCTTTAACAACCTATTTAACCTATGTTATTTCTTGATCTCACCTTGATCAACTTGGAATTAAAAATATCACCTTAATAAGTGTAAACTACAAGATTGGGGGTCTTATCAGAAGACAACCTATCATGTTCATAAACATGCTCAGTGAATGACATGACGAATAGATGGCTCCCAATCCAAGGTAATGTCTTGTAGTTTGTATTTGTAAATTGTGTTTCCTTTTATTTCTTTAAAATACAACTCGTTGTATTCAAGGATAGGGGGACCTTATCACAAGACAATATGACCATGTTCATGGACCTTATTTGGGCTGAAATTACTAATAGGTGGTTACCAGGCCATGGTAATTGCTTTTGGTGTAAAATCCAAAATACAAGGAGTCTCTTGACTGATTTAGCTTGTTCAGTTTCCAGGTAAGACTTGTGTGTGGAATTGTACCTTACCAGGGAAATGGTCTTGTTTCAACTAAGTTGTTATTTATTTAAAAAAAAAAATTGTATATATCCCTAATAAAACAATCCATATTCAAGTTGATTACTGGTTTGACGATCATGAGATAGATCAAGGTTTTTACTAGAAGTCTATTTAAAACTTCCCTCACTATTGACATATTTTCTTACAGGAATGCCTTATTACTTATAAGACTATTCATTTGTTGAGTATCATTAACAGTGGTTATGGGATTCAAGGAAGACAATTATATCTATTATCTTTCTAGATTCGGTTGTGTTTTCATGAATTTACTGTTTGTTATGAACTTAAACATATTTTTAAAATGACATATCTTCTTTGAAATTATTATGTAAATCTATACAGAGATAACTACTTCACCCAGTGAGTCGCCATTTGTTGCTGGCAGCAACATAGCCCATCTTAAGCAGCTAAGATGGGAGCCCCACTCATCCTTTCAATTGGATTTTGAGGCCATAATTTTCCCATGGGATTTTTAACTGTAAGTACTTTGTTTCGAACTTAATAAAAATTCCTTATAAACCTTTTTTTGGGTTTTGCGGATTATGGAAGTGCCCTTTTCTTTTACATATGTTTTACATTTCCACAAACTGCATTACATAGTCAGAAATTGGATTGCAGAAGTCCCTTTTTTTGTATTTTTCATAAATCAATTTCCTACATTCCGCAACCCACAAATGCGAATTGCGGAAGTTAGAATTTTATATTCAATAAAATCTTGTTTTTCCACAACCCAAAACTGGCAATTCAGATTGCAGATTGCCGAAATATTTTTCAAAATAAAACTTGATCCTTTCTGTTCCACTTTCTGCATTCCGCAATGCGGAATGCAGAAAGAGGAAAAGTTATTTTTCGTAAATTTTTTCTTTTTCGTTTCTGCAAACCACAACCTGCAATGTGGATTGCAAAAAGTAGAAACTCAATCAAATGTAATTTGTAACATTACCTACCCACAACCTGCAATGTGCAAATCTTTTGTGGATTGCAGATTATGGAAATTTAACAACTTTTTCTTGGTCAATAATCCCATTCAGCATCGCACAACCCGCATTGCGTATTGTAGATTGCGGAAATCACAAGATCCAAAATTTTGGTTCATTTCACCTTCGCATTTTGATTTCCCGCCCTAATCTCAACTATCTATTTATGCCAGATGTACAGCTCATATCTATTCTGTTGTTGAGTCATGTATTATTTAATTTATTCAAATTTATGAGTTATTTATCGTTTCATTTACGTTTTTATTGTGATTAAGGGTTTTTACTGCGAATTTTTCTCGTTGAAGCTTATCGATCCTTAGCATCCAATTCATCCATGGGTAAGTTTTCCACTTCCACAATTTGACTTTCCTGGTTTTTACTATGGGTAAAATTTAATCATGGTGGCTGAGTTTGGATCCGATTTTACTTCAAATTCGGCTGGTGTGACCAGAAACACTAGTTCTAAGACTTCTCTGTAAGAGAAAAAGAGAAACGACCCGAACACCAATATCTTTACTGGTACCAGCAGGTGTATTTCTGAATCCCTCCACTTGGATTGGTCAAGAATTTATTCCATTTTCAACAATGATGACCTTTATTCTATTACCCACAACCAGTTCTCCTATGCCAACATTAGAAATTCTTAGCATCATGCCATTACAGCTCGACCTCCCTTCATTCCTTATACCGACCAAATTAAGTGGGAATTACACCACACAAAACCTAAAAAATCCTTTGATGACCACACTCATTGTTATCTGGAATATTTCACCTCCTGCGGACAACAAGGTGTTCCACTGGTCTAAATGGTTCAGATCTAGAACAAATACAGGACATAGGTTGAAGACTCTCCCTAGACATCGTAGATACCTGGAATGTAATGCTTCGATCGTTACCCTGTGTACCTGCAATAAGATTCAACACGAAAACATATCGAAACCACCATAATATAATCTACTAATATATGTTAGTGACTAAGGAATCTAACAACATACATGTGAAATCAAACAACAACAATATATGTGGGACAGAAATCAACTTGCATTAAAGAAATATGAAGAAGTTTACAACCAAGCCTTAGTGTTGACATGCATCTCCATGAAACCAAGCATTCTCATCCCCATAAGCTCCGACTCTAGCTCTCTCTATGCTCTCCAATGATATGGACCCAGTGATCAATCCAATAGCATAACAATACCTTAAGATTTCTCCCCCTTAACCATGGCCATGAGCTCATATTTATAAGGCTTTAATGGATAGGGATGGTTGAGAGATTAGTGGGTGAGGTGGCCTCTAAGATCCTAGGATGAGGGATCTCGAGCTCAACTAACCCACAATAGTAGGGATAAGGGAGGACATGAGGCTTATCATCTAGAAGCCTCGAGAAACTTCTATTTTCCCCTTTTACCCAGGGTACCGCGTTTCTCCTTCAATAACAGAGCGGTTCTAGTAATAACCGCTTATGGATGAAGGGCCATAAGCGGTGGCACCGCTTATGGGAAACATGCGATAGGTAGTGCGAACAAGGGTACCAATTCTGGATAACAAGGTAAGTGCGGTGCTGGGAATTTGTATGAAAGATTAACATTTAGTATGGGTTTCCACTCCAAAAGTTGGAATTCAGGGCAATTAGGTGTCAAATGTCTTATCACATGATGGTGACAGGATTTTGGTATAACAGGATGCCCCCCAAAACATGAGTCTTATAGGGATACGATAAATGAGAGCTTTGAGAGAACAATTCGTCATCATGAGATGAAAATGTCAGCTCGATCAGAGCAAGTTGTCAAGTATGCATCTGTAGTACATCAGTGTGTTTTACTCATAGACACAAGTAACCAAACTCATGGCTGTAGACCAATACAAGGCAAATCCATGAGAGGAATAAATAAGCATGGCTACTAGAATACAGCGTAGATCCATGTGATAGAGGACTCAAAATTGGACATAACTACCAGACATACAACATAGATCTATGTTACAGACGCAAATTTGAGCATAGCGACGACCATACAAATGTGGATCCATGCTAGATATACAAAAATTCCATCGCAGCCTAGGGAAAAGAAAATAGCGCTTTAAACTAACACCCAGGGTCTTTGTCTCGTCTTCCACAAAGTATGATTCTATCCATGTGATTACAATGATATGAAGTCGAACATGGTAGAAACCACTTGATTACCGGCCAATAGATCTCAAGGTACTAAATATTGTTTCTAAGACTATTTCCTGGATGATGAGCTGATGTGGACGGGAAAAGTCTCATCGAAGGAGGACCATAATGAGTCCCACATTGACCACATGAAACTCAGAACATAGTTTTGGAATGATGTGAATGTAGTAACCATATGACTGATGCAAATATACTGACACAAAGACTGTGTATACTGCAGAGGTAAAACTTCTTCAAATCCCCTTTGAACATCGAGCGACATGACAAAAATACTTGGCAGCATGACTAGACGGGATAGACACATAGTGCGGCAGTGGACAATGCATTCTTTTGAAAGACTCAAAGGAGTGACATGACTCATGAAAGTGGATCGTCATGGAGATCAGCTGAATACTCAATTGACTGACATGATTGTACAGACAAGTGCCATGTTCAAAGGTAATGACAAACAAATGCCATTATTTGCAAAATGATTCCCTTCCCATTTCCCCCATCATGATCGATGAGTGCCTCTTTTCAGTTTTACGAGTTCAAAGAGGGTAACAAAAACTTGATATAGCTTGTTGGAAGACAATTCCATACTCATATGTTTTACGAACCTGAGAGAAGAGGGGTTCGTTCCCAAAACGAGTCTCTCAATGTTTAATTTAACGAGTCAACTGAAAGAAAACTCGGTATCGTTCATGTTTAGAGATTTTGAACGAATATGGAATAAGAATCCACAGGGGTCCTTTTTCATATGATTTAGTCCCTAAGGCCCAAAAAAGTATAAAATCATACCTTAGGGAACTCTTCCAGTCATGATTGGTTGGAGTGTTCCTTTTTTGTAAATAGTCCTATCTGAACCGAAAAAGAGATGACCTACCGTCGGAAGGATGACTCTTCAAATACTTTTACGAGTATGAAGGAGACAAGTACTGGACAATATTTTCATATTTCAGGAGCCTAAAAAGTGTTTAAAGAGGACTCCATGAGGTTTCTTTACACAATGTCACTTTTTACAAGCCTGGAAAGATTCGGAAACGGAATCGACGATCTTTTCATGTTTAAGGAGTCTAAAAAAAGATGTGAAAAGAAGACTCCATGATGTTTCTTTACAAAATGTCAAATTTTACGAGCCTGGAAAGATTCGAAAACGGACTCGGACCTTTGATACTAGGTTTAAAGAGCGTGATCAAAGTATTGTAATAAGCACTCATCGACCTTTTCCGTTTTATGAAAGTGTGAAAAATCCATAAACAAACTTTCAATGCCTTTTGCTAGAGTTCTCCTATCCTGCAATAGTCTCAGGAACAAGTGTTAAATGCATTCAAAACTAGCATTAGGGATTGTGACAAATAAATTTTGACTAAAACATGATTTTACATCAAAACTATAGCAAGTCAAACCCAAAAATGCCTATATAAGTCAAGTAAATAGTAAAATATCAAATCATTTCACTATTTACCTCTAGCAGAGAGCACTTGGAGCATTTTCTTAGCCAGATCTTCCGCAACTGATATCGGAAGTTTCCACAAACATTTTCAGCATCATCAGTTGCAGGTAATAGCTAAAACCCTTATCTTTCATTTCATAGCATTTATTTTGAGATTTGGTGGGGTTTTGGGCCCATATGGCAAGCCCTAAAGCTCAAAATGCGGGCACCGCGGCTACCCCTTGTGGGATACACGGTACCACCCGAGCACTGCGCCAATAACACAGTGGACACGTGGTGCCACCGCCTATCTCCAACGACACATAAGAGGTGCCAATCATGGATAACTTAAACTAATAGTATGGGCAATTTAACTTCATTATTTTGATTTTCAATGATTTAAGGATGATTCTAATGCATACCATTATTGTTTTTGGTAGGTCTAGGTTGCTCAAAACATGGTGATATGGAAAGAAATAACGCATGGCAATGAGGATGCTACTTCCAAGAGAAATGTGGGTTGTATTTCCGCACTACAGGACTGTGGGATCTTGAAGTTCTTCTAGACCCCAAGCATGGTGTCTCATGAATGGTTACTGGAACACATACTGCAAATGTGGAATCCAGAGCAGTAGTATTTCAAGGTGGGGGTCCATATACTTACAGTGGAGGTAGAGAATATCTACTTCCTGACTGGTCTCTCGAGAAGGGATTCCCCCATCTCACTGACAGGTTCCCATGGAGGAGACATTACTACTAGAGAGCTTATAGATCGACACTATGCACTAGGGACAGGTACGTAGGGGAAGAAGAACCCCATCAAGGAAGTGACGGATAGGGCTCTATGGAACGTTATGTTTACCATGAAGAGGGTGGCCAGGATTCAGGGTGTGCACCAGGCTTCCAGGGCACACATGATGTATTCCATAGAGGCCATGGAACCCATGGTGTTCAACTGGGCAGAAGCAATGATTCCAATCTTCAAGGATCAGCTGACTAAGTGTCGGCAAGGAGAGATGAAGCAGTTCATCTTTGGTTCCATATTAGCCTGCTTCTTCTTTGAGTGGGTTCCACAGATGAGGCCTCAGGTGACCTTCCAGAGTCTGAGAGCATGGGACCCCCATATGCTGAGGTGGGTCCAAGTCATGGCTCGCACAAGAGCAGGTAGGGGAAGGGTGAAGTTTGGTGATCTATTCTTCAGGTGGCTCCGAGATCAGATCCTCATGGTTGAGGACTATGCTTACGCAGGCATGAACTTCACCGAAGATCCTTATCTGCCACTCCCACCTGGCCGCCAGTGGGGTGATATCGGTAAGAACCAAGAAACCATAAAATGGATGAAATTTTTTTATGTTTCTTATGTTTTATATTTTTTATGTTAAGTGATGAGACCTGTTTATTATCATGCAGATGTTGGAGTAGTGAGACCTGGAGGAGCATCTCCGTTGAATAGGTGAGCTAGAGCCTGCTTTGTACCATGGGGTGATGATATCACCGGGGAGCTGGAGGAGAACCTGGAGAGGTTAACTCTAGATATCCCAGATGCTGACATAGATGACCTCCTAATGAGATATTAGAGATCTACAGTGGGAGTACCAGGCCGATTTAGTAGGCTGCTACATAGGGTAGCTCGAGCAGTGATGTGCTATCACGAGCACCACTAGTGTATGAGATATGTACTGAAAGCAGATAGCTTCAGGATTTTGTATGATGATTTTTCCTGAAAGCCTACGTGCTTCAGAGGAGGTCTCGGGACCTCTTTTTTGTAAGCTTTTTTGTATATATATATACAGAATTTTACACGGTGTTTATATGTTTCAAATGGTAAATGTGTTTTCTATGAGTTTTACATGTCTCTAAATGTTTATTTACAATGGACCATGTTTGATTTACCATCATGAATGGGCAATATTCTAGTCTAGGATGTAGTTATCCAATGATTCAGTGACTACATTATGTTCCCTAGGGATATGCCTATAAGTAATAGTTTCGAATGATCTTTCTAACAAACGCACTCTCCGGAAGAGGCGGAGGAGTACCGAGTTCCTAATGGTGTAGATGTCGTTCAAATGGTGAACCACGAGCTGTGAGTCCATCAAGACTACTAGATCACGAACACCCTGGGAGACAACTTCAGTCAGAAGACCGATGACTACTTCATACTCAGTGATGTTATGAGTAGCGAGACCTATACAAACCGCTCCTGAACTAACCAAATATTCAGCTGGGGAATAGAGGACCCAAGCAGCCGAGGCAAGATTTAAGGTATGGTGGAAAGCACCATCAATGAAGCCATAGAAAGCCATCTGCATGACCAAAACATGGTATAAATAGATGCGGACACCAAAACTCAAAACCATCTTGAAAATACTAAAAGCACACTGAAATTCAATCAATATACATATATACAAGATACTATCCAAGAAAACCTAGGCATAGTACCTTTTCAGTTACAACCCATTGCAAGGTTGCCCCAAAGGGATTCCATCGTAATCAACAAGCTCATAAGCTCCTTTCTCTAACACCTTAGAAATAACGAAAGGTCCATACCACATGGACTCGAAGTTACCCTTCCCTAGTTTGTCATATCTCTGGTCATAGGTCAAGACTAGGTCACCCTTGTTGAAGACACGAGGTTGGACGGATTTATCATACTCTTCCTTGACATGTTTCTTATGTGCCTCATTAGCCAAGGCAGCATGTTTTCGAGTCTCGTCAAGGTTACTCAAGTACAAAAATATTTCTTCCTCTACGGAAGTGTCTGGGAGAAGTTCGACAACAATTTGTAAAGATGGAATCTAACATTAGAATGGTAATACAGCTTCAAGTCCATAGACAAGCTAAAATGGTCTTAAACCAGTAGCTATTTTCACAAAAGTTTGATAATCCCAATGAGCAGAGAAAAGAATGTGGTGCCAGTTTGATTTACGGTCTCCAACCATCCGATGAAGCATAGTTTTTAAAACTTTGTTAATGGCCTCTACCTGACCATTAGCTTGTGGATAATACGACGTAGAGTTTTCATCGTGAAACCCTAGCTTGGCACTCATTTCCTCCATCATTTGATTACAGAAATGGGATCCGTGATCAGTAACGATGGACTACGAAACTCCAAATCTAGCTATGATATGATTGAACAAGAAGAGAGAGGTAGTCTTACCATCTTCCACATATGTAGGCATGGCCTCAGCCCATTTAGTGAAATAATCAATAGCTACGATGATGTAACCATGCCCCCCAGCTGAGGTAGGCTTAAAATGCATGAATTTAATCCCCCATTTGGAGAATGGGCCAATGAAAATGATAGGGTGGAGCGAAGCAGGATGGGTGCACTTTTTAGGATAGAAGTGTTGACAAGGTGGAAATTTCTTAACAGCCTCATGACAATCTTTGAAGATAGAAGGCTAGAAATATCCAGCATGAAGGATTTTTTGGGCTGTAGCCATCCTAGATAAATGACCACCACATGCTCCAGAGTGGCAATCATTCAACACATGTTCAACATCCTCATGAGTGAGGCATTGCCGGAGAATAGAGTCAATCCCATGTCTATACAAAGTATCATTTAGGATGAGATAGTATTTCACGTGGTGACAGATATGGCGGCAATCATCGTGAGATAAATGCAGCTAAAAATGCTGCGTCTGGAGATATATCAGCAAATCTCCATACCAAGGAACAATAGTGCTTATCAGGAATAGGAATTCATCCAGAAATGAATCACTGGGCTCAGATTCTATCGAATCACAGGGAAGATCACACATAATCTCTACAAGGACCAAGGATTTCTTTGATGTAGCCTTGGAAAACTCCAGATCGAACTCCTGAAGGACAACAATCCAATGGGAGTACTTTCCCCTGAGCACCCGATGAGTCAGGATGTAGTACATCAGGTTCTAGTCTACCAATACGGTGGTAGTGCAGAGCAGAATGTAATGATGAAACTTTTGTACAGCAATGACCGTGGCCAATGCTAACTTTTCCACACATGAATAATGAGTTTCAAAATCCAGGAGATTCTTACTAGCATAATAAATCACATGCTCCTGACCATGGATATTTTCATGTGCTAAGACCATAGCGATGGTAGTAGCAGAGGCAGTAATATACATGCATATAACTGTGTGTTTTCTCTGCGAAATTGCACACAAAACGACAAAGAAAGTTTTCCTTCCCCTGCAAACTTTGGAGTTCAAGGAGATTAGTTAGGGATGGTAGATCAAGAATGGTGGCAATTCTTAAAGGATCTATCTAGATGCCATCTTTGGATACCACAAAGCCTAGCAGGCGTCTTGTCTCAACTCAAAAAACACATTTATGGGGGTTGAGCTATATACTATAATGACGGCATCTCAGGAATATCTCTCTAAGATGACTAGGGTGGTCCTCCTATCGCTATGAATGAGCAGGGAGGTCGTCAAGGAACGGTTCAACAATGTGTTTGACATCATGAGACGCATAGGAAATCGCATGCTAGAACGTAGCTCCAGCATTTTTTAAGCCAAATGGTAACTTCTTATATGCAAAGGTTCCCCATGGGAAAATGAATGTCATCTTATGCTGATCAGAGGGTAATATCTCAATCTGATTATAGCCGAAGAAGCCATCCATAAATGAAAAGATGACACTTCCAGCACAGTTTTCGATAATCAGATTGATGTGTGAGGTAGGAAAGTTGTCCTTGGGACAATATTTATTGAGATCCCTAAAGTCGATACAGACTCTAATGGTGCCATGCTGTTTATTGACAGCGGCAATGTTCAATACCCATTCTGTCAGGGGTACAAGATAAATAAACCCAGAGTTCAGAAGCTTCTCAATTTCAGCCTTGATAGTTATGGCCTTCCGAGGATGGACTTGCCAAAGTTTTTTCCTAATAGGTTTGGCCAAGGGATAGGTTTTAATCTCATGGACCACTATGGATGGGTCAATCCCCAGCATCTCTTCATAGGACCAGGCAAAAATATCATGGAATTCTTTAAAAAGTGCCTTATAGGCTTCAGATTCATTTGCGGAGCAATTCTACCCAACATGAACATGCTCGATAGCATCAGGCTTGGTTGATATGTCAATCAGGTTCATCTATGTAATGCTGCAAAGGTTTCCTTCAGAATCTTTATTTTGCAACAATATAGGACTTTGGGGTACGTTGACAATATTAGTAGGAAACAAGGATGAAAAATCATGGTTAACCGAACTAGTGTTGGGGAGGAACATGGATCTATGATGGTGATCCTCCCAAATGGACTCATCTGTGCTCATGATCTCAATAATGGACTCGTCAGAAGGAAAAGTCTCAAAGAGATAATCTAGAGTGGGAAGAGAAGGTTCTAACCAATATGGAAAATGGTAGGGATCCGAAGCCACTAGATGAAGGTCATCAGTGTGATCATCAGAAGAGGTTTGAATGGCGTCATACATAGCTTCGTGAGGACTTAACGAGGTAGACTCAACAACATGTTTTCCCCTAGGCTCACAATCAAATGAGGCGATCATATGGACTGACGCAAAATCTGTGCTAGGAGGAGTGGATGGAAAAAATCCCACGAGGGATGAATCCTTCAACACGCCTACCCCAATCGACTGGTAAGGAGTAGGGGACTAGCCTAACATGGGGATGTTATTATCCATGGAGGTAGTAACATCCAGCATATAGAAATCAAGCTGGTCAATAGTAATGATTCTTCCCAGATGTGGAAATTGGACTGTTCGAAATACCATTGAAGCAACAACAGTCATAGCATAGAACCAATTTCGTCCTAGAAGGAGATTGTAATCTAAAGGGGAATCTACCACTTCTACTTGGATGGAACTGGTTTTCCCCCCAGCTCGACTGCGAGAGCTGATATGAGACCATGGGGTTGGAAACCCTATCCGTCAAAGGCGTTAAGGGTTGTAGGTGATGTCACAAGCTCGGGAGAGCCAAGGGATTTCCAACAAGACAGAGACAAAACGGAAGTCGAAGCTCCTTCATCTAGGATTGTTCGAAAAACTTTCTTTCCAACCACTTTTGTAATGACTTGAAAAGCAAGTTTATGTGGTAAAATAGGCTTATATTTCTTAACATTGAAATGAATCAAGTTGGTGTTATCTGGGTCTAAATATCCTAATGCAGTAAACAGGTTTTTGCATTGTGTAGGGAAACTTTGGAGCACTTCTAGGGTAGAAATTGCACAAGGTGCCTGAGCGAGATCTTCAACCACTTTATAAAACAGAGCTGATCGGGAATTGGGATTAAATAATGCCTTCTGGAGAGTACTCTTAGGTGGGTGCAAAATCATGTCGAGAGTAGGCTTCTTGATAGACAAGGGGACAGTAGATGAGGACTCAGGAGAACTAGTAGAAGGGGCTTTCCCTGAAGACGGATGATCTTCATTTTTATCCATAGGTTTATCATAATTCTGATTTCAAGTTTGCAGATGGATGGTATTTGAGGACATCATATGAATTTATTCTGGTGAACTAGAATTACCCTGATTAGACATGTGGTCTATTAGCTATTGTTGAGAGGGAAAAGGATTCGTAAGTACCGCAGGTGCGAGATTGGACTTCAAAAACTGGGAGATTTCATCCCAACAAGGACACTCCTTTGAAAAATGGTCACCACCACAGAGCAGACAGGGATATTTCACTTTTCTTTTCCCTTTGTCATTATCACCATTGGTTGGTTGTGGAGTCTCTGGCTGGTTTCCAGGTTTTTTATTTCGATTTCTACCTTTCTTTTTATTACCCAAGGTTTGAGTACTTTGAATAGAATTGACCTCGAAAAAAAAATTAGGAGTCAAAGGAGTAGGGGGGGCAGTTTGGGTTTGGTTGGTAGCTTTCACTGCGAACGGGGATTGGATTGAACCAACAATCCCATCAACAGGTACTTCTACTGGTGGCTTGGCAGGATTGGTGCTAAGGCGAGGAGCTTGAGGAATCAGGTCATAAAGGGTTCTCGACTAGAATAAACCAAGTATAGGTACTAAACCCGAATAATAGCCTGCTCTTTAGTGACGGCACCACCCATAGCCACATCTCGGGCAATAGGAGGCAACAAGGATTTGGTGAACCAATTAGCTAGTAATTGATATGGAATAGGGGCCTTAATAAGCCTTCTCCACCTTCTCCACTCATCAATATGATTTGATATGTGGGTGGAGGTGTTCTATCACAGAGAGGTTAAAAGATTAGTACTTGTTTCATAAAAAGTAGGAAGCTGAAAGTGTGTAAGAAACACGGTTTCCAACGTGCCAAAATCCACAAACGAATGTTGTGGGAGTTCAATGTACCACTTTGCGGCCATACCGGTCAAAGTTCACTAAAAGAGTCGCAATAGAACGGAGTCATCCATGATGGAGTTAGAAGAACACCATAAATGGAATGTCATACCATGGTTCTTCGGATCGTCTCCCTGCTTCCCATCGAATTTTGGAATATCCGATGGTAACTTTACCGGAATGGGTGGCCACGAGGGATTGTGTCAAATGGGGTCATTAATCAACTTGGACAAATTAGGTAAGTCCAAATTTTCCAGTAAATATAACTGTAGGTTGGGCCGCACATACTGGTAATATTGATATGGCATATAATTACCAGTAGGACCATAAGTAGACTGATAAACAGGTTTCCGTGACAAAGAACTACTGGAAGATCCACCCATAAGGGGCTGATTTCTGAGATTAGGACCACTAGGACCACTAGGGCCTCCAGGAGGAGGATCTCTACGGCCACTGGGACCACCGAGACCACCAGGACCACCAGGAGGCAGACCACTAGACCCTCTAGGGACACCAAGGGGAGGTAAACCTCCAGAGCCACCAGAAGCACTAGGAGGAGGGCCAGAAGGAAGAAAGCCACCAGGTCCCCCAGGACCACTAGAGCCACGAGGACCATAAGGAAGAAAGTTTCCAGATCCTCTGGGTCCATTAGGCCCCCCAGGGGGAGGACCTCCATAAGGAGGTCCTTCGCCACCTCCCACAATATGTATAGTTATCCCCCCCATAGCTAGCATGTAAGACCATTTGGGTTGCCCCCATGGCATAAAAATGTTACTAGGGTATGGAATTACAGCATAAGGCTTTCCTGTAGGATTGGGTGGATGATTACCTATAGGTATTTGATAATGATAACCTCCAGAAGATTGAATGGTTACAGGTTGAGCCCCAGAGGGTTGACCAGAACTGGATGGGGGATTAACCACATTAGTATGGGTGGGAGGGACATAAACTGTAGATGGTTCTATGTTAGAGGTTTTTCCTTGACTAGGAACAATTCTGGTGTCAGATAACATAGGTCGTGCTGGGGGTTTCCCCCCGGCACTAGAAGGTGTAGACAAAATAGGAATTGAAGATTGAATCTCAGGTGCAGAAGACCTGGGAAGATTAGGCATAGACATAACATGAGAGGTGATAGGGGTGGTAATCTGACCTGGGTTGTGGGTTGTTATTGGACGATCTATAATCGATTCAATGGGTCTCATAGAATTGGCCAGTGAACGATATCCCACAGGAAGAGATGTGGAATGTGTTGGTATTGAGCCTAATAGGTCATTGATCTTCTTTTCAATCTCATGTGCACGGATAATGGAAGCATATTCCCTACGATCTTCTTCATCTTTAGCAGAGTTTACACGGGTGCCAAATGAGGCAATGGCCTGTCCTATAGGTGTCTCCCAAAACGAAGCATTGGGACCAAAATCTGGACGGGTTGTATCGTCAACATGACCTTCCGTGGGAGAATGGAATGATGTATTTCCCCGAGAAGGTTGTTGGACTAAGGGAGGAAAGTGTGAATAATATGGTACTCCACTTTTCGCAACCACATTTTCTCCCACTAGGGAGGTGGTAGCAGCTCCTTGGTCGATAGCTTCCATGGTATTTTCTCCTGAACCTGGAATAAAATCAGGTGGAAAGCCCCATACTCTTCTAGACTGTCTTAACTCGGCCAGTTTGTACAGTTAATAACTAACCTGGGGTCTATAAATCTAGAAAACACACCAAAAAGAATTTCCCTACACAAGCTATAGGTCAAAACAAGCACACTTAAATTGATAGGAGGAGTTCAAAAGTCAGGTCTCTCACTAGGATTGTCAAGAAGGTTCCACTCGTGATATACCTTGAGGGTACGTGTGTAGTAATCTCCCCAAATGTTGTTTTCGATGTATAGCTCCAAACAAGATGGCCAAAGGCCTTTTCTCAGATGGATAAGGTACCCTAGTGGGGTCTCCCGATATACTCAAGGCACGTGGGCGATCCAATTGGTAGTAGTGCTATCTAATGCATAACCATACACAAGGGGCCTTCCGATATACAATAGAGTACATGAAGTACCTGTCTATATACATCAAGGGTACATTAAAGGCCGTTCAATATATCGATGGTACGTGGAAGAACCGCGCGAGTCCGGGAATGTAATGCTGACAAATAACAACAGCTCCTATGCTTAACGATGCCCGAACACGTCTCTAACCTATCACTCAAGTTACTACGTAAATTTTAACCTACAACTGCCATTAATTTTAACTTGTATGGTTAGGTGAATCCATGATGTTTTGATAGAAAAGTAAAACCATGCAATATGCTAGTGCAAAATTTTCACTTTACCATTCAGTATGCCTACTTACGGGAGGGAAAGAGAGTGTTTTCCTTTTGTTTCAAAACCAAAAATACTTCCACACAACAGTCATGAACATCAAATCAAAGACAAGAATTCACTTTTCCAAAATGATTTCTTCTTTCTGAAAGCAAATGAGAAGGGGAAGAATCTCTTTTCCTAAAAGAAAAACAAGAAGCACACCTATATGAAAATGCACTCTATTTTTTCAATTTTATCAAAAGATAGGAAAATATAACTTAAAACTACAATTTTTTTTATTTTGATCGAGATAGTTCTAAATGTATGAGAAATGAAAGATCATGAATGTCCTAAAATCTTGTAAATCCAATCAGAAAACCAATGTCCAATGGTCAATGATAATATCCTAGTCTCAGTCAAAAAATTTCTTTTTCAAAGGAAGGAAAAATAAGTTTACTATGCAAATAAGAAATGAAACATAGAAACTAATCTAGTGTTCTTCTTTTAGTCTATGCAACAGAAATGAAAAGAGATTTTAATAACACCTTGAGCTTTTCAGAAAACAAGAAACCCTTTCGCAAACACAACCAACAAGCATAGAAGTGGATGAACAATCAAAATACCTAATCAAACTTTTGAAATTCCACTCAAATCAATCTTAAACCATAAAATTATCAGACCACATGCATTAGATTCAGTAACAAAAGTATGATAAGCAGAACTAAAAGCAACAAAATCCAAATTTTTTCAAAGAAAAATGAGGAAAAAAGGCTTTGGAATGATGCCTACCTGGCACCATGCTTCGCATGTGTTGACAGAGCATTTCCAACATAGCATCGCTTCTCGCCAACATGTTGCAGGTGGTGGCACCACATACTTCCCACTTTGTTCAGGCAATGGCACTGCTTCTCATACACAACATAGGCGCTATTCCCTGTAGATGACCAAAACACAAGAAGAACGATGGATCAAGTCAAAAAAAGACTAGATCAGGGCAAATACTGTTGAATTGAGTATGGAAATAGAGCATAAAAGACTAAAATGACTCAGATCTGAACAACTATGGAAGTTTCAAACCCAAATAAAGCAAGTCAGAGAGTAGATCTGATTGAAGAGAGTTGAAGAAGAAGGAGCTTAGATTCAGACAAGAGTTGCAGACTAAGGAAGATCAGAACAACTGATATATCTATTCTCCATCGGAGTTGCCATATTTGTTAGCTGGAATATTTCACCTCCTGCGGATAGCAAGGTGTTCCATTGGTCTGAATGGTTCAGATCCAAAATAAATAGAGGACAGAGGTTGAAGACTCTCCCTAGACGCCATAGATACCTGGAATGTAATGCTTCGATCATTACCCTTTGTACCTACAATATGTAGAAATTCATGCCAGCAGTAGATTAATTTTACCCACAACAATTATCAATTGATCATGAAAAATTGCTAACAATGGAGACTGAATATGGAGCTGTAACACAAAATTATATTAACTGAGTGTACAATAGCCAACCCTGTAATAACATAGGTTGCTGAATATATAGAATACATCAACAGTTTGAATGCATAAGGAGGCATCCAAAACTAGCATAAAGCAGGCTTACTCAAAATAGGCAAATCCCCCATAGGTGTAAAAAGCTGATCCCAAATCTGTCATGGAGCTCACGAATTGGAAAGGGCGCATGGGAAAGCTAAAGAGTATTGTAATGGAAGCTCATACATGCTTTTGCATGGAGAACAGAGTGGAGGATGAAGAGGACAAAAAACTAGTTCACCTCACCTAGTCTTGCTTTCCTATGTGCCTTAAAACACTGAAAAAGAAGGCAGTAAAGCAGAAAAAGCAGATAGGCGCCTAGGATGCCAGGAATAAATCAGATTTGATTCCTAAGGATTTCCCAAGCACTACATGGGTCAAATATGGCAATTTTGACCTCTATGGATAGGCAATTAGCAACTTGCACAAGGTGGGACACATGAACTAGGAAAATAAGATAGAAATAATGAAATTAATGTCTACGTGGGTAAACTATGGGTTGATTATTCTAACACCCCCCCTTAAGCCTGACTTTATGAGTAATAAATCAAAAATATAGGGCCTAGAAACAAGGCTTAGTCACCCTTTTACATACTGCAAGTCCATACAACCAAGGAAAGAGGCAAAACCAACTTGGGAAAATCCTCCCTTAAACATGGACTGTAAAACAAAATTGTAGAATCTTGTCTCCACTCATGCTTTTACAGCATGATGAGCAATCCCCAGCAGTGATTTGAGATTGCTGAAGGTCTTCTCACAAAATGCTTTGGTGAAGATATCAGATACTTGTTCTGAAGATGAACAGAAGAGTAGGTGAATGGTGCCATCATGCACAAGCTCTCTGATGTAGTGCATGTGAATCTCAATGTGTCTGGTTCTCTACTTTTGAACTAGATCCTTGCAGATTCAAATGGTAGTTGAGTACTCAGGTTTGAAACCACATTCTCCAAGTAAACCCTGCAACCATAAACACTGAGTTGCTGCATTGACAACTCTTCTGTACTCAGCTTCTGTAGATGAGAGTGCAATGGCACTCTGTTTCTTGCTTGACCAGCTGATTGGCCCTTCTGCAAGCATGAACACATACCCTGAAGTGGACTTTCTGTCTGTGCTATCACCTACCCAATCACTGTCAGTAAATCCAATCAAATCAAGATCAGATTTTGCCTTATGGAAGA
>LPNX010312659.1:0-25163 GCA_001517045.1 Pseudotsuga menziesii | reverse complement strand
TAGGCAAATCCCCCATAGGTGTAAAAAGCTGATCCCAAATCTGTCATGGAGCTCATGAATTGGAAAGGGTGCATGGGAAAGCTAAAGAGTATTGGAATGGAAGCTCATACATGCTTTTTCATGGAGAAAAGAGCGGAGGATGAAGAGGACAAAAAACTAGTTCACCTCACCTAGTCTCGCTTTCCTATGTGCCTTAAAACACTGAAAAAGCAGGTAGTAAAGCAGAAAAAGTAGATAGGTGCCTAGGAGGTCAGGAATAAATTAGATTTGATTACTAAGGCTTTCCCAAGTGCTACATGGGTCAAATATGGCAAGTTTGACCTCTATGGATAGGCAATTAGCAACTTGCACAAGGTGGGACACATGAACTAGGCAAATAAGACATAAATAATGAAATTAATGTCTAAGTGGGTAAAATTTTGGTTGATTATTCTAACACAATAATATTCAACACGCAAACATATAGAAACCACCATAATATAATCTACTAATCTATGTTAGTGACTAAGAAATCTAACAACATACATGTGAAATCAAACAACAACAATATATGTGGGATAGAAATCAACTTTCATTAAAGAAATATGAAGAAGTTTACAACCAAGCCTTAGTGTTGACATGCATCTCCATGAAACCAAGAATTCTCATCCCCATAAGCTCCGACTCTGGCTCTCTCTATGCTCTCCAATGAAATGGACCAAGTGATCAATCCAACAACATGACAATACCTTAAGATTTCTCCCCCTCAACCATGTCCATGAGCTCATATTTATAAGGCGTTAATGGATAGGGATGGTTGAGATATTAGTGGGTGAGGTGGCCTCTAAGATACTAGGATGAGGGATCTCAAGCTCAAATAACCCACAATAGTAGGGATAAGGGAGGACACAAAGCTTATCATCTAGAAGCCTCGAGAAACTTCTCTTTTTCCCTTTTTACCTAGGGTACCGCGTTTCTCCTTCAATAACAGAGCGGTTCTAGTAATAACCTCTTATGGACCAAGGGCCATAAGCGATGGCACCGCTTATGGGAAATAGGGGATAGGCGGTGCGAACAAGGGTACTTCTTCTGGATAACAAGGTAAGCGTCGTGCTGGAAATTTGTATGAAAGATTGACATTTAGTATGGGTTTCCACTCCAGAAGCTAGGATTCAGGTCAAGTAGGTATGTCAAATGTCTTATCACATGATGGTGACAATATTTTGGTATAACACTCATACCAAAGTTGCGTATTTCCATCCAAACATTTTTTCTAGAGCTTGTGCTCTCAGACCTCCCTAACAACTCTTGACCGCCAAATTTTTTCATGTGACCATGTCCCAATTTGGATTTGAATAGGTAATAAAATATTGGATGGAAAACCCTGCTGAGTTTGTCTATAAGGTGAGAAATCCTTACCCTGTTTCATTATTTAGGGAACCTTTTTCACTGTTGGTGGCCATGTTTTGTCAGATTTATGGATTACCCAGTTGTTCAGTGTTCAAATCTGAGTGGGATCCTATAGCCCGTCATCTCTTGATTACAGGTGATTCATTTAAATGGGCTTAGATTCTATCAATGAACATGAAGGATGAGATTGAGAAGTACCAGAATACATCAACTTCCAGGAAGCCATTTTTCTTCCTTTCAATGTATGTGATGGATGTTTTATGCACTACATCATTTTCATATATGGGATGGGAGTGGACTAAGGTGCCACA
This sequence comes from Pseudotsuga menziesii, assembly GCA_001517045.1. NCBI lineage: Eukaryota > Viridiplantae > Streptophyta > Pinopsida > Pinales > Pinaceae > Pseudotsuga > Pseudotsuga menziesii. Next base: position 23,463 of record LPNX010312659.1, on the reverse strand, counting down.
TCCACTCCATATTTATTGTTCATACTTGTGGTAAAATAATTATGTGCCCTGGACTTATGAAATCTATGATATTTTCCAAGGGTCGATTTACCAAAAAATCTTCAAAGAGCATGCTCCAGCGTTTTTGAAAAGGGCCATAGCTTTGATTACGGTAAATGATGATTGGTATTGTTACTGCCAGAAATTGTTCTTAGACTACTAAAGAACAAGCCAACAGAATCTCATAAAATAAAATTAAGTAAAATAGGTTTTTAGGGATTTGGTTTTAAAAACTTCATCAGCAAGGAGGAAATAAACATCCACAAGCTAATACAGAACTAAATCATGCAAGTTAGATAAACTGGGGATCAAACACATCCCAATAAGCCATAAACATTACACATGAAATACTAATTCCTCCCACAAGCTACAAGCATTTACATGAATAAACCTTTAGATAGAAATAGAATTGTAGACTGGGCAGACAACTAGATTAGAAATGAAAAAGCATGATAGGTAAAAGGTCTTATCAGTTTACATATAATCAATAACATTCATCCACTTACATAAGAGTTCTAAATGCTATCTTGAGAAATCAAAGCTCCAAAAGCCTCTCCTTGAGTGAAAAATCCCCTCCCAAAACTGTATGCTTGTCTTCCTTTTATCATTACAAAAGTAAAGTAGTTCCATAACTACCTTCTAGGTCAAAATTTGAAACATTTACATCAATTATTTACATTATAACTCAAAATCTTTAAAGACAATTAACCCAAAAATATCAAATCAGATTTGGGGAAATTTGGTGAATTTCTGAAAATTTGGGTATCAAATATGCCTTCATATCTCTCGATCCAGGACACCTGTGAAAAACTAGAGAGAGGTTTTTTTAAATGATTATATTATGAACAAAAACCTCTCTTTTTTTTTAAAAATTACCCTTAAATTAATCGGAATACGTGATGACAATTTGTGACTAAAACAAGAAATTATTAAATAATTCAAACCCTGCAAATAGGCCACAAAGATGAATCCAAATCTCTCAAACGATAACATTTGTTGAAAAATTGAGAGAGGTTTTTGTGAATGCTTCTATTCTGGACAAAAACCTCTTTTTCTTTTCCATAATTCATTTCCATCACCTTATAATCAACTCCCAATGATAATGACAAAAACATGAAAAAACAGAGCTGCTACAGGAATCTCCTCATGAAAATATTTGACAAAGGACTCAAAATGAGGATTAGATTATAAATCAAACTTGGAATAAACTTTTATTATAATCTTTTGAAAGCTTAAAGGTATACATATTAACTAATAAGCCCTAAAGACAAACCTTAAAACTAAAATAATGAAATAAGTCAACCATTAAAAGCATTAAATCCAACAAAAATTACTGATTGTCAAAAAATCAACATAAAATGTAAAATCATTTTAAACCAATGATTGAAAATTAAGAAAAAAAGAACAGCTAAACTAAGAACAAGATCTAGTTATAACATCTGGCTCTTGCTACGGGATGAAGTCCTCCTTGTGAGGCTTCAAGAACTTGTAGACCTTGTGCCTTATTCATTGGGTGATGGAGTCATTTACCAAATCTCTGCAACTTTCTCAAACTCTGAACACATACCTCTGAAATGACAAAATACTACTAAAAACCAGCATACTGAAAAGAATGTACATGCTCGTATAGCGAGCTTATTCTGTTGTTTACTCCTACTTCTAATCCGAGGAAACAACCCAATCAAGTGTAATCATACTTCCAGTGAATCCAAGAAACCATTTGACTGAGAATCATAATTCCATGCATGCTACTGTTTGAGAAAACCCACAAAAGATGTGATAAATTCAATAAAGAGTCTGTAGGCAGCTGATACTTATGATTGGAAATAGGAAGTATGCCAAAAGTTGGAGCATTAGAAACCTTTGAAAAGTACAACTCCATCCAAGAAGCCACAGGATCATGAAATTTCCGATTTAAAACTTCAATGTCTTCATTATATTCATCATAAAGTGAAACATTCTCTTCCTCTCCATTGCTATTCTTTTTAAACTTTGAATCAAGAATGGAAACCAAGGTCTTTTCAAACTTCTTCTCGGCCTTTAAATAAAACCCTTGATCAAAACTTGAGCAAATAAAATTCTGAAAGTGACCATAAGTCAAGAATGGGAACTTATTTCTTATATCAATAGTAAGAGGTTGAAGAGCAATAACTTCTTCTTCATAACATGATAATCTCATAGCAGGAACTAGGAAATTTCTACTATAATCCACTGAAAGTATATTATCATTGAAAAAGTCAGCAAACTAATATGAAGAATCAACACAAGCGTCATTTATATCCTTGTTCATATGAAAATCTGAAAATGATGAAGAAAACTATCTTAAATATGAATGATACCTACGTTCTTCTTCATGTTCATAAGCTTGTATATCTTCAACACAAGCCTGATCTTGAAGCATTTTGCAAGCTTAGATGTTCTCCTCCACTGCTTTTGCATCCTCAAACAATTGTCTTAAAGATGATGATTTCCTTTCTAATAGGAAAAAGACAAGATATGAATGTTTATCCATAACATAATATACCATAGCAAGTTTTTCAGAAGGTCTGATCTTCGTAGGCATACTGATATAAAAACTTTGAAACCTCCAATTAAATTTAGTAATTGGCTCATCATTCTCTCTTTTCAAACTATAAAATTCGGAAATAAATTCATCATAAGATTTATTCTTACCCCAATACTTCAAAAAGACATCATGCAACTCTTCCCACGATCCAATTGAATCAACTTTTAAATTTCAGAACCAAAACACAACATCTCCAACAAAGGATTTCGAAAATAACCTCATGACAACATCCTCATGAATGATTTCGAAATTGTCAATGAAATTATGAAAAGATCCTAAATGCTTCTATGTTGTAATATGGTATTTTCCAGTAAAATGGGGAAGATATTCAACAAAGTAGGAAGGGTAAGGATGTAAGAGAGATGGCAGCCTAAGAGGTTTAAACATATTCTGTCTGAGTCTAGACTGAAAATATGTGAGTTGAAAATGAGGTTCAACAAGCTGTTCGCAAGTTTCAGTAGTGATGGTAGAAGGTAATAGATCATCTTTATTCTCTACAAGATGACCAGAATAATCAGGTTCAAGAGATATGGGTATATGTATATCATGTTGCTCATGTATTTCAAATGAAGGAATAGGATCAACATCAATAAAACAAGAAGAATGCCGACTTTCTTCTTCCAAAGAGGGATATGTACCTGAAGGTTTATGATCATCGAAATAGACGAAACAAAAAATAATTCTTTTGACATGCAATGGGAAACACTGGAAAGAACTGATGAATAAGAACAAAACCTCATGGAGGAAAGTAACAAGCTGATACCCAATCTTTCCATTTGGCTTCTTCATTTTTTTGTCAAAAAAATTCTCCTTGCAGTGGAATATTTAATCGTGGAGTTGCCGGTGAAAAATTGTAGTATAAACGATTTTATGACTTTGTTCACCTCTCAAAATCAGATGAATAAAGATATCCCAGGGAAGATATACTTCAGCTTCATCCCCGACAATGGCGCTAAATATGTTAGTGCCAGAAATTGTTCTCAGATTACTAAAGAACAAGCCAACACAATCTTATAAAATAAAATTAAGTAAAATAGGTTTTTAGGGTTTTGGTTTAAAAAAATGCATTAGGAAGGAGGAAATAAACATCCACAAGCTAATAAAGAACTGAATCATGCAATTTATATAAACTGGGGATCAAACACATACCAATAATCCATAAACATTACACATGAAATACTAATTCCACCCACATGCTACAAGCATTTACATGAATAAACATTTAAACAGGAAATGAAATTGTAGACTGAGCAATCAACTGGATCAGAAATGAAAAATCATGATAGGTAAAAGGGCTTATCAGTTTACATATAATCAATAACAGTCATCCACTTACATAAGAGTTATAAATGCTAGCTTGGGAAATCAAAGCTCCAAAAGCTTCTCCTTGAGCCTCCCAAAACTGTATGTTTGTCTTCCTTTCATCATTACAAAAGTAAATTAGTTCCATAACTACCTTCTAGGTTGAAATTTGAAACATTTACATCAATTAGTTACACGATAACTCAAAATCTTTAAAGACAATTAACCCAAAAATAACAAATCAGATTTGGGGAAATTTGGTGAATTTCTGAAAATTTGGGTCTCAAATATGCCTTCATATATCTCGATCTAGGACACCTGTGCAAAAAATGAGAGAGGTTTTTTTAAATAAGTCTGTTATGAACAAAAAAATCTCTTGGTTTTTAAAAATTCCCCTTCAATTGATCGAAATACATGCAGCAAATTTGTGACTAAAACAGGAAATTATTAAATAATTCAAACCCTGCAAATAGGCCACAAAGATGAATTTGAATCTCTCAAACGATAATATATGTTGCAAAAATGAGAGCGGTTTTTGTGAATGAGTATGTTGTGGACAAAAAAATCTTTTGCTTTTCCATAATTATTTCCATCACCTCATAATCTGCTCCCAATGATAATGGCAAAAACAGGAAAAACAGAGCTGCCTCAGGAATCTCCTCATGAAAATATTTGACAAATGACTCAAAATGAGGGTTAGATTATAAAGAAAACTTGGAATAAACTTTTATTATAAGTTTTTGAAAGCTTAAAGATATACATATTAACTAAAAAGCCCAAAAGACAAACCTTAAACTAAAATAATGAAATAATTCAACCATTAAAAGCATTAAATCCAACAAAAATTACTGATTGTCAAAAAATCAACATAAAATGTAAAATCATTTTAAACCAACGGTTGAAAATTAAGACAAAAAGAATAGATAAACTAACAACAAGATCTAGTTATAATAGGTATGTAGGAGAATATTTCTCCTACATTCATATTTGGGGTAGCAATGTAGTGCACTTGCTTCCAAGAATAGTCTCGGATCGGATGGTTATGTGGGAAATATCATAACAAAATGTGGTCAATGGGATTTTTCCAAAGCTTGCATAATCCAAAAGAAAGTCTTGGACAATTTTTTTGTTAAATTTGGGATTCCTCACTCTACATAATTCTACTCATGCTGCTATCTTGGGAAAATCAATCACTGACATGAACCTAATGGAAGCACCAAAGAGGATTCATGACCCTAATTCATACCTGGTGAGTCATTTTGTTTAGGAGCATGCTAAGACTCCCTATGTTCATCAATATGTTCCTGATGATCCTCTTTACAGAGGATCCATCAAATTCTAGGAGGTATTGAGAAAAAGAGAAGGATCTTGTTTTTCAATATCAAAAAGAGTTGAAGGTTACCGTGTTGCATTTCAGACAAGTCAAATCGAAAGTGGAAAATAATATTTAGAGGAAACATATAGAAAGGGAAGCCAAAGAGCAATCAACTAGTTCTTCTTCTTCTCTTTAGAATAAATCAAAGGACAAGGTTAAGCTTGTTCTTGAAACTCCTACAAGAACGAAACCTTCCTTGATGATTGGAACCTTACACAAATCTATAGAGTTTAAGAAAAATCTAGAGAATATTAGCTCATACATACAAGCACAATCGGAAGTGGCTGGGCCTCAGCCTAAAAAGAAGAAAATTCAAGTGATTCCTCCATAGGTATAGGTACAAGAAGCACTAATTTCTTATCCACAACATATGCCTCAAGATGTGCAAAGAGTAGAACAACTAGTTCCACTAGCACGACCTGCCCCCACATGAGCAATTACTTATGCAGGTGCCTCCAATTCAATAGTTTCATCCCTTGCCTCAAGAAATTGCTGAGATACATGAAATTGATAGTGACCTTGAAGAGGATACCTCTCCTTTTACATTTACTTTCCCTATCATTGTACCTACAAGTTTATCATCAGTTGATACCAACACTCGGGCATAGAAGGGCCTTTCTCTGGCTAACTTCCCCAAACATAATTTCTCTGAGATCAATTTGTATCATATTCTTTCTTCCACCAATGACACCCCTTCGGCATCCTAAGAAATACCTATTATCATTCCTCCTTCTATTCACCTATTCATCTGATACCATTGGAACCCCATACTGCTCCTATATCTTCACATTTTTTAATCTGACAACCTATTGCCTCTTCCATTCCTATAAATTCCTCCCTTGAAACCCTTGTATTAAACCCTCTTCCTATATATTAATATATAGCACCTAATATTCCTATACCTCCCACCAACCTTCCACCTCTCACTATGATATTCCCACTCCTAAAACTCTTCAGGCAGCACCATTGGTTACCGTCCATGAAGGAACCATCTCAACAACAGATGAGATGCCTGATTTTGGAGAGGATACAGCTGTCTCTTATGGAGTAGGAAGGAGAGGGTAGTGATTAATAAGGGAACTAAAAGGTCAATAGAAGAAACCACCAAGCAGGGGTTGGCCTTAGATCAGATCATTTGGAGAAGGGACTCCTATGATATCAAGAAAGGAGCCTTGGACACAACAACTTCCATGGGGGATTTTGCTGGAGACAATTTTGATTCAGTCTCTCAATTTAAAAAGGAGGTAGAAGAGAAAGATAAAGAATTGAAAAGTTCCAAAAAGGACCAAGCAAAGCTAGAAGCACATCATAGGAAAGAAATACAGGACCTAAGAGAGAAATATGAGGAAGAGTTGAAACAACTTTAGGGGAAAAATGATTACCTCAAGAAGCAGCTTGAGAAATAAGATGATTTGAATGAGCACTGTTGGATCCTATTGATCAGGATTCTCCCCCCAAGCTAAAATTGCAATAAATTGAAAGGGATTTCACTGCAGTTAAGGAGAAAATCCAGGGGATCACTCAGCTTACCTTGCAGGAAATCAAGAAGTGGATTGAGACACCTCTTACCTCGATGATGAGGATTGATGTGTTCCTTCAAGAGTGGGAGAAGATAAAGAAGAGAGAGATTACGTCTCTGATCTATAAAGGAGAGCTGAATTAGAACAAGCCCAATATTAGGACATTGAGGATTTGATGAGTGTATATGACAAGTGGAATTACGCCCTTGAAAAATATTAAAACTGAATATTTTGTAATCCTACAGCTTGGGAATTTTCTTTCTTTGTAAATTTTTGTAATATTATTTAAAAAGTGGGTATTTCCCAAGTAAAAGGGGGACTAGCAGGATTAAGCCTAGGACGACTACAAGAGAGGAGACTACCAAGCACATATTAGGAAATATTTGTAATTTTTGAATATTGCAATGTTTTGCAACTTTATTAAAATTACACTGTTTTTTATGCTATGTTTTGTGGTAATTCATTAAATGTTTTTCAAGAATTATAGTCTTTCTTCTATCTATCTGGCATACTGATCATTGGTTGCTCATCTACTAGATGCGTTAGTTTATGTATTTATTTTTCCTTAAAATATTAACACACTAAATGTGTATTGAATGAATTTATTTATTTAATTCACAAGCTCTTTTCTGTAACTAATGAGTAGTTATAATCCCTAATACTAGTTTGTCAATTGGTATTACCTGATAGGACATGTTGTACACTTGTAACACTCTGGATAAAGCATCGCAATTTTCATTGTCTGGTTTTATTTAAAGTTGGTTAATGAAGTGAAATTGACTTATATTTCAATACATTGAGCAATCGATTTCTTATTATCAGTTATATTTTACAACTTCCCTGCCTAAATCTATTACAATGATTGTTTAAGTTTTGTTGGACAATTTAGTCTAAAATCCTATTACTTCAAAACTTCTCAGATATTCCTTGAGGGAAGATCATATCTCTTAGATATGAAAACCTTTATGACAGTGGATGCCTCATATCCATAGGATATAGTCATCCCAAACAACTCAAGGATAGAATCATCTCTGCATGGGATCGAGTTGAAGCCTTTCTGGTTGAACTATTTCCTTGTGTTGAATTCCTTGTGGATCTTCCAACAACCTACAATCCTAGGACGTCAACAATTTCCTTATTAGTTCACCCAAATTTCTAGTTTTCCACATTCAACCCATACCCACACTAAATACTTTTGAGGTACCCACGAAACCCAAAAATGAAATTTTCAATCAAATATGTATTTAATATTAAAATACGTTTTTTATTGAAATTTTTATTTTTGGGTATCATGTGTACCTCAAAAGTATACAGTGTGGGCATGGGTTGGATGTGGAATTAAAATCCGCATCTAATGAGTCCCCAAACTCAAAATTTGGGTGAACGGATAAGGATATATGCCAAAAATACAATAAGAAAAAGTAGTTTTTTTTTCCCCTCCACAATTTAGAACTTTTATTTTATTATTATAACTCTTATTTTATTATTTCCCTTATGAGGCCCATTTTAGACCTCAAAACTCCCCTAATGCATTATGGCACCAGAAAACCATTATTACAACATGGAGTATTATCAAGACCCACAACCTTAATATACTATATGAATTCCCAATTTTCTTATTTTCCAAATATCTGATTTTTAAGCTACCCTCTAAGAAATAAATAACATGATTATATGCTTATAGATATGAATTCCAATTTTCCCTTTCTTTTGTTGACAATCAAAATATGAATTATATCATTTGATTTAGAATTTTTAGAGTTAGTTAGAAACTTGCAATGGTTATTAGAAATAAGAACATACACTAACAAGAATATAAAGCACATTCATTCATCATCACACATATCATTAGAACTAAAGACTAATTTTTCTCAGATAAACTAAGGAGGTGTTTGTATCCATGTCCTTCAAAATTTTGAAAGTATGCAAAATGTGGTAAATTGATTTAGCGCCCTCATTGAATTCAAAATACTATATATCAAATAGCATAATGTATACATCTTAGGTAAAGCTTGCCTTTTACATATTATATACAATCATGATGGAAATAAAGTATCATATTCCAACTAAATCATATATTTATCATACCTAACTAGATCCATTTCTAGATGATGATAGCAATTACACATAAAAAAAAATCGCCAAAAAACATTTTACTTTTGAATGACCCTTACAAAAAAAAAAATATCGTAAAACAACTACCGAACCCAACAAAATTAGATCACAAATAAAATTGACGAACTTGGAAATATGAACCAAAAATTATTCAAGTCATGAACTTCTCAATACAAATATAAGATCTACTAGAACACTTTAGAAAACTTTATAATAAGACAACCAAAATAATGACCATTCCATTGTAGACTCACCATTATAATTAGTATGCATTCATTTATATTACAAACATCCCAAACATAAAAAATAACAGACATAAAATATGAACATATACACTCTCATTAATGCCTTAGATCCAATAATAATTGCATAGCAAGATCCTAATAAAAGAACATTTTAATGAACTGGTTCAAATTCAGTTTGAATATATAAAAACCATGTGTCATATCTCCATCAAGAGTAGCATACACTAACAATATAAAATTTCAATCGATACTTTAAACATGATAAGCCATAAAATAAATCATATATTTTGATCTCTATAACACTTTCATGGAACCGATACTCATAAGATAGAATAAAACCCTAATAACAATGAATGAGCCCTAAGCATCAAAATTTCCCTATAATTCACCATGCCTAAAAAGCCATCCATGATAAAAAAAAATTATAAAAGGTAAACTTTGCAGTATAATAATATATTTTAACTATGGATTAAAAGCATAAGAAGCATGATAAAAATAATACCACGTTAATTATTGGATAAAAAGCATGATCCTAAATCAAGGAATTAGTGACAAGAATCTATCTTAGTGGTATCATAAATCAAAGTAGTTAGATAAATTTACAAAATAAGGAAAGATATTAAAGGCCCTAATACTCCATTAAGGCATATTAGAGAATTGATAAAGGGAGGTTAGTCTGTTAATCAACTAATTTCCTAAGACCCAACCAAATGAAAATGAGAAAAAGTAGGGATAATGAAAGAAATGAATTTGGGTTTCAAAAGAATTTTTATCGAATTCCAGTACTCTAAATCCTTGAGGTGGGAATCACTAGATATTCATATACTACATAAAAGGACTTTATGATAGTAAGAACCACCAAGGAAGAACAAACTATGTCATATTGAATAGAATGTCAATAAATTATGGTAGAAAAGGTTCAAGGGATTAAGGATGAGAAGGGCCTATAAATTATGGCTATAGAGAAGCCTACTCATGTCAATGGATCAATGTGAAAGAGAATGAAGCATTCGGATAGAACAACCCCACTGTGTAAATGACAAGTTAGGGTTTCATGTATGCTAACTATTTGAGCATCAAAATGGATAGGAAATATTAGCAATGGTATGAGGAGGACTTAGAGTTAGCAAATTGGAATATCTAATGTGGACACTAGGGGAATTTGGATATAATGTACCCACCCCCCATGTAATATCCTTATTTAGGGAGTAGGGTGTTGTTATTGTCTTTTCCCATTGGATTAACCATTTTATGGTTTTAACCTCAGCTTATATCATTTGAAAGATCACATTCATAAACACTGATTAGTCCTTATATGAAAATCACCTTGAGTCATATTCCAAACCAAACATATAGAGACACCAATTCATTAGGCCTTACTCAAATATTTACACATTGGGTATATTAAAAACATTGACTATTAGTTACTTTTGAAAATTCAACCCAATGCAAAGAATTTATTCCATTTAGTCTCTTTCAAATAAGTCAATAGTTGATTTAAAAATATATCATTTTTCCCTTCTTAAATATGTTCCCAATATACAATTAAATTCCATGATCATGTTTTGGAATATATCTCTTTTTTGAATGATCTCCCTAAAACCCAAGCCATCAATGTATTTTGAAACAAGGCCATAAGTCCCTTTCAAAATACCTACCTAATACACCATGGGGCCTCTTTGAAAAGAAAATGTTTCCAATGCTACCAATAGGATATTGATCCACCTGCAAAGAACAACTTTTGAATTACTCTAATAATCCATCGAGCCACTTAACGAGAGTGACACTTGATAAACCCCCATAGGCCATTAGCTCAATTTAGAAGAGTAAACATTTTGAATACCCATGATAGGATGATGGGTCAATTCAACATATTTATATTGCAGTACACATGATAGGTCATTAGTACAAATTGAAAGAACAATATTTTTAACAACCTCGATAGTGCCATCAAGCCTGTTCTAAACATGACACTTTGAAATTTCTGGCCACTAGGTCATTTAAAAATATTCCATTAGGACTCTTTTGAACATCTCCCCAATGGAAAAAAATAGGACATCAAGTTATTTTCAAATTTCTTTCCAACTTTTAAAAATAATAACCAAATCCCTAAGGCTTCATTTGAAGGTAACACTCACAATTACAAAAAAGGGGGTTTCCACCCTATTAAAAGAAGTAATTCAAACCAAACAAGGGACAACATGATTATCTCAAAGGAACCATGTGAAGAAAAAAAAGTGTCGATCCTAGATTTGCAATCATTTTTGGCAGTTAAATTACTCATTTAAACGCATGTTTTACTATATTTTGTATATTTTATGTCACGTAAATCATTATTCAGCCTCAGGTATGAGTGTATTTAAGGTTTATATGAAATCTTTTTATTTATCATTTTTTATGGTTTTATTAATTAAAAAAGACATTATTAAAGTGCATTTGATGTATTAACTGATTTATATATTTGTTTGTAGATTTTATAATAATTTTGGGCTAAATTAATAAATAGAACGTATTCAGCTTGCATTTCGCAAAACATTTCCAGCTCGACGTCCAGATTGTCATCCGGTCCGTTGCGTGAAAATCACTGGTGGTTTTCCAGATGTTGAAATGTGTTGTTTTAGGCTACATCCCTAAAGCGTGCCAGTAAACAAACACTCTATTCCCCTTATATCGGCGCTCAGTGTATCCAACTCACAACCCAGCCTCTTGTGTAGCTCTCCATCCAGATTGCCCATCAGAGTACGTGCTGCTGAGAAATAATTTCTAGCATTTAAAACATGAAACAACTTGCAAACGTCCTGTTATCCATGCATCTGGGTGATGAAACTTTGCTCTAGATAATTCTCCAACCTGCATTCTCCTTTGCTCGCCACCACATCAACAATCCATGCGTTGGATTGATGCATTCAACCCACACTCTAGAACATTCATCACTGCTCTCTCCTCTTTTTTCCATCAGCCCATTTGCTGCGGTAAGGAAGGAACATGTGCGCCACATCTGAAGATCGTTCACGCTAAAGAGGAGCCTATGTGTTTGTTGCCCAGTAAAAAATATTAGAACCATGCTAAAGAAGGAATATTGTCTATGCGTTGGCCTCTAAACTGTTATGTTCCTTTATGATTGACTAAATTTAGAGAGCAGTTGACCACTAAAGGGTCAACTTGCTCATCTCTATAAACTATTATATATAGCAACCTCTATGAGAGAGCTCAGCTAGAGAGCTAGAAAGCTAGAGAGTGATGAAGAATTCATTAGGTTGTTCTTAAGCACTATATTTCTATTCCACCATTTGAATAATGAGCTATATGTGTTGCTGTTGAAGATTGCGTTTGAGGAGAAGTTATCCAGGCATCACCCCTGATTGCTGAGAGGGCCCCTCATCAACCAGAGGTTTCTTTTCTTGTTTATTTCTTTCATTTTTCTATTGTAGCTAGTTTAATTCAGAGTCTATTTTATTATTTCTGTAATGCAATTTGATTTCTGAATTAGATAGTTAACTGCATGCATAGTTTGTTTTCAGTTTTGTTTTCAGTCATTTCATTTCTAGTTTATTGTTCAGTTTATTTGCAAGTTACATAGAATAGATTGTTGTTTATCAAATTAAATAGATTTAGTTCTGTCTATTTCATTTCTATTTTTTTATCAGTTTATGCAATTTACATTCCAGTTTATTAATATGCAATGGTTTCTTTATGCTTATGCTTATGAATTTGTTTAAGTTTATTTTATTGTTAAATTTGCTTAATAAGTAGGTTTGTTTATTGCCCTTATGCATTAGAATTACATATGCATGACTTCAGCTGAATATTAGTTCATTTAGGTTAGTTCTTACCATTTTTACTGTGCAGATTGTTAATTGGACATCCTATTCAGCCACCCCTTTCAGACACACAGTTTAGTTTGTCGTTTAGCCCTTAGTTCTGTTTTTAGTGTTTTTTATGTGTTTTCAGATTGTTTTTAGTTTTGTTTTGTTAATGTCTAAATTACGTTTTGACTGCAATATTTAGATAATAGTTTTGTTTAACATTAAAGTTAAAGTTTAATTGTTTTAAGTTATTTATTAAGGTTTTATTATTTTCCTTATTCCTTTTTGCCTTGAATGTGTGTTAAGTTTTTTTTGTTTCTTGAATATTCTTTCTGATTTTTTTTAACTGTTGTATTATTTTGTGCTTATGCTTTTTAGATTGATTTTTTGTTTGCATGTGAGATTTAGTGTTACATGTGTTTTCCTTAGTATGTTTTTAGGTTGTCTCTTTTATGTTATGTTATTATTGAAAGAACTTGTAGGATAGAACCTAAAGATATTTCTTTTATTAAGTTTTCTACTTGCTTTTCTTATTAAGTTTTCTAGTTGCTTGTAAGTTAAGTCTTCTTTTCACCCTAGTTTCCCATTTGAATAGTTAATTGTTGGTTGTATTTCAGTTTAAAGTTTATTATCAATTATTCAGTTTACTGTTCTATCTTAGTTTAATTACTTTAATAATTTCATTTTTAGGAGTTTGACTCGGTTTTTCATTTTGAAATATCTTTCGATATTTTGTTTGTTAAGATATTTACATGACACCCTCTACCTTCCCATATATTTTGTTTCAACTCTAAGCTTACCAACCCCATTTGATAACTAAAGAATAGCTGGATTAATTTAGACATTATATAACACCTAACACTTTTGGTTCCATTTCCGGGGAGTTGTTTTGTAAGGTAGAGTAGAATTCTTTATGAAGTTTAGCAATAGGTTGGTAGTGGGGGAGCGGTAAGACGAGAGGTAACAACATGTGCATCTATTATAAGAGGCACCCCCAAATCCAGCAACAGTAGTAGCATAGTTTTTTTTTGGTTTAAAAGTCTTTCATGAGTAGAATTAGAGACCCTCAGGGTAGATTTGTTAAGATCGGAAAAGTTATTGAAGTCCCTACTAACTACCATAGGGGACGTAATTCCCCAACTACTAACTCACCAGAAAGGTATCGAAAGATGCCTATAGGAAGTAGTTCTACCTTGAAACCTAAGGAGTCTCTCTTAGAAGATCTTACTGGACAAGCCATAGAAGGAGAAGGAACCTTGGCAGAAGGTCCTAAGGACCCTGTTCCTGAGGAAGTTCAAGTGGATCAACCATTAGAAACCTCTATCCCTACACTAGTTTTGAATCCAATTAACACAACTTTTTCACTAGTAGGAGATCCAAATTTCGTTGACTTTGTTGATCCTGATCAAGTAAAATATCTCTTTGGAACCTCAGTAGATCTAGTCATCTCACAAATTGAAACTTCTACAGTAGAACCTACTATCCCTCTAGGATTCAATAAAAACGCGGTTGATCAAAGGAAGATCTCTGCCAAAAAAGAACGTTGGGACGCTCCATTATCACCTCGAAAGGAGACTCCTAAATATATTTACGTTAAGAATCGAGCTTATATGGAGAGACAGGGAGAAAACGAAGATCATGATGAATTTAGANCTTTGGGTTCCCTATCTTAGATACAATGCAGGATGTAACTATGAAAAACATCCCTCCTTCCTCCTTACCTACTTTCTATGGAAAAAGTAATGAGGACCGAGACACATTTTTGTTCAAGTTCTATATCCCTTGTAGGAGCTATAATTATCTGCAAGATTCTCACAAACTAAAACTCTTTCTTGGCACACTAAACGATTCCTCCTTGAGATGGTTCAAGGGATTAGGATAATTCACTATCAGGACTTGGGATGATATGAAAACTTTAGTTTTGTGAAAGTATCAAGAATACTACAAACCTAAGGACTCTCGACATGATATATTAAAGATACAAAAACTTGAAGATGAGAGCCTGGAGGATTATCTCAAAAGGTTCATTTATACATTACATAAGTCTAAATATAATGACCTCCGAGAAGATGCAGTATGTACACATTTCCTTAAGGGGATCTCCGAGGAATTGTTAGAAAGTATTAATCTCATGGCAGCTGGCGATATTTCTCATGAAACTTTTGCACAGATCGGTGAGATGTGTAAAAAATATTCTAAAAGTAGGGGGGAAGTTGAAATTTTTTTTCGAGAGCCTTTTAGTAGAAATGTAAAAGGAAATGTTCCTAGTTTAGGTGGATTTACAAGAGTAGAGTTAGGAAACCTATTGCAGAATTTTACGATTGATATCTTAGGAGAAATGGGTTCTCAACTAGATGCTTTACAAGACAAGAAGAAGCAGGATGAAGAACGAGCAGTAGTGAGTATATTTTTTCCAAGATGTAGAACTAAACATCCCCAAAGGGAATGTCCTTTAAACAACATCTCTGTATGTCACATCTGTACAGAAGAGCATCCAACAGATAATTTCCCATCCTTGCATGG
The DNA here is from genome assembly GCA_001517045.1 of Pseudotsuga menziesii. Lineage (NCBI taxonomy): Eukaryota > Viridiplantae > Streptophyta > Pinopsida > Pinales > Pinaceae > Pseudotsuga > Pseudotsuga menziesii. The sequence goes on along the minus strand of LPNX010312659.1, from coordinate 7,972 downwards.
ATTTCAAGTCATCTATAATATTGGGGATGTAGCTGAAACATCTAGGAGGCCTCCTTGGAAACCTAGAGACCAACCAGCATATCCAAAATTTCCACCATAACCTCCACTCTATTATCCTCCGTATCAACCACCTCAACAATGGAACAATTCAAGCTAGCAGAATTGGCCACCTCAGTATCCTCCTCCTCAATTTCCACAACAACAATATTGGTCACCAGGATGGATAGGACAACCATATTCTTAGCCACAACCTATCCCTGCACCTAATCATCCTTATCCTTATAATCAAACAAATTTCTAGCAAATTCCACCTGGATTTGTACCTCCAGTTCCTTTTTTCACACAACAATCTCATCACTTTCAGAATGCAAATCCTCCTCAACCAACATTATTACCTGCGCAACTGATACCTAACCCTAATAATAAAGAAACTCAAGCTCTTAACAACATTGAGTTGCAAACTCTTCCATCATACCTTATTTCAACTTTACTTGTACATGAAATTCCATTATGATTAGGAAGAGTTGTGAATAATAAACCCAAGCCCTCGGTCATCATTCAGTAACCAAATGAAGAAGAAGAAGATTCAAGTGAACCCATGAATGATTCTATTTTGGAGGATGTGAAAATTCCAAAGGTTCCAAGACACACCCATCCTCTGCAAGAAACTATTCAAGAGCAAAGAATTCCTCCATTTCCAGAGAGACTAGTAATAGAAAAACCTGTAGTTCCTCCGGAGTATAACATTTTGAATGAATTAAAGAACATCTGTATTAAAATCCCTCTATTACAATCTATTAAAGATATACCAATATATAGTAAGGTAATAAAGGAGCTATGTATTAAATGCCCAAGAAAGAAGCAAACAGACCCTCTTACAATTCATATTCTATGAGAAATGTCTGAATGTATGACAAATCAGTCCCGGATTGCAAAATTATACAAATCCAGGATCCCTTGTAGTGACTATAATTATAAAAAACACTACCATAGAGAATACATTAATCAATTTAGGATCCACTATTAACATGATGACCACTACAGTTTTAGAAGTTTTACAGCTGGGACAATTTCTTTGACCTACTCCTTCCATCCTAGAACTAGCAGACCGCACTACGGTAAAACCTGTTGGATTCCTGGATGACATTGTTGTATCAATAGGTTCATGGGAATACCCTGTTGATTTTATGGTCATAGAATCAAAGGATCCTTCTGAAGGAAATCCTATTATCTTGAGAATACCATGGTTAGCTACTGCAAATGCTTTTATAGGATGTAGGGATGGAGAGATGACTATTTCCAATGGGTTGTCCACACAAAGACTTATTTTATATCCCCCAACACAATCAATAAATGAAAATTCATGGTGGTTAAATTGTTCTTTTGGGGATGGAGACTTTGATGATCTCTCCCTTCCTAGTGATTTTTCTTTGGAACTTTAGGAGCATACCATTGAGAATGTATTAAACCAGTTTGTTTCTTCGACAACCTATACAGATTTTCCTCAGTCCTTTGCTCAACTCGATCAGATTTTTGGAGATGAGTTTCAAGAGAATATGGCTCTCTCAATGTTTATAGAAACACCTTGTGTCTTCACAATTGAAGAGCATATAGGGCCATATACCATACCTTGTGAGGTTGCAACTGAAAAATTTCTACATATAAACACAGGATTAAGTGAAAACCAACAAGCACAACTTCTTAAAGTTCTTAAGAAACAAGCTGGATCATTTTTATGGGAATACACCGATATGAAGGGTATACACCCTGATACCTATATTCACCATATTTATATGGATCCAAGCATGTCACCTATAAGACAACCATAGAGGAGGATGAATCCCGCTCTAAAGGATATAGTGAAAGAAGAATTACAAAAACTCCTCACTGCTAGTTTCATCTATCCTATCTCCGATAGTAAATGGGTATCTCCTTTACTAGTAGTACCAAACAAAGTTATAGGGAAATGGCGTATTTGTGTTTATTTTAGAAAGCTAAACAAAGCTACACTTAAAGACTACTTTCCTTTACCCTTTATTGATCAAGTATTAGATACTCTGTCAGGTAAACAATATTTTTCCTTTCTTGATGGGTATAATGGTTACAACCAGATTTTAATAGCACAGGAAGATCAAGACAAAACCACTTTTACATGCCCTTGGGGAACATACACTTATCATTTTTTTCCCTTTGGCTTATGTAATGCACCTGCAACTTTCCAGCGAGCAGTCTTAGGAATCTTTTCTGATGTTATATATGACTGTGTGGAGATATACATGGATGAATTTACGGACTATGGTAATACTTTTAAAGAAGCCCTTGAAAACCTCAAGAAGTTCTTGATCCGATGCCAAGAAAAAAATTTATCCCTTAGTCATGAAAAATGTAAAATGTTACCGACAAAAGGTATAGTTTTGGTACACCATGTTTCTTCCCAAGGAATCAAGGTAGGTCATGCGAAGATCAAATTAATTGTTGGCCTTCCCTATCCCAAAACTGAAAAAGAGGTAAGAAGATTTCTTGGTAATGCAGGCTATTACTGTCATTTTATTGAAAATTTCACTAAAATAGTTGCACCAATGTTTAAGTTGCTTACAAAGGACTCAGAATTCCAATGGACAAAATCTTGTCAAAATGCTTTTGAAATCCTAAAAGCTAAACTATCGGTGGCACCAATACTTAGGGGTCCTGATTGGTCCCTTCCTTTTCACATATCTACCGATGCCTCTGATATGGCCATAGGAGGAGTCCTCAGCCAAAAATAAGGATAAGCACCTTATGCCATCTATTTTATTAGTAAAAATTTGACCCCTACCGAATTAAATTATACTGTTACTGAAAAAGAATTTTTGGTAGTAGTTTATTCTATTAATAAATTTAGTTATTATATCACAGGTTATGAAGTTTTTGTGCATACTGATCACTCCTCCATTAGATTTCTAATGAATAAACCAATTAGCAATGGTAGAGTGACCTGGTGGCTTCTTTTATTGCAAGAATTTAACATTACCATCAATGACCAACCTGGTAAAGAAAATCTTGTAGCAAATTTCCTTTCCCGTATTCAACATGAAGACGGTACTAAACCAGTTGACGACACTTTTCCTGATGAACATCTATTTGTTGTATCTGTTCAAACCCCTTGGTTTGCAGATATTGCCAATTATTTAGCAACTAGGAAAATACCAAACCATTTATATCCACATGAGAGGCGTCGTATCATAATTCAGAGTTCTAATTATTTTGGGGTTGATAACGATCTCTTACGCATTGGTCCAGATCTTATTATTCGACGATGTGTGCGGGAGGATGAAATGACAGACATCCTCCATGCATGCCATGATGGATCGTGTGGAGGAAATTTTTCTGATAAGAGGACGATATATAAAGTATTAAATTCTAGTTATTATTGGCCAAGCATTTTTAAGGATGATTCCAAATATGTTAAAGGATGTGATAGTTGCCAAAGAATGGGTAAACCTACGTTATCTGATGAAATTCCTTTACAACCCCAAGTTATGATTGAACCTTTTGAGAAATGGGCTCTTGATTTTGTAGGACTAATTTATCCCATGTCTCATAAAAAGAAATATATCTTAGTTTGCATGGACTATGTCACCAAGTGGGTAGAAGCTAAAGCTTTATTTAGGGCCACAGAGAGATCAGTGGTAGAATTCATATATGAAGAGATATTCACTCGGTTTGGTGTACCTAGAGAAATTGTCATAGATCAAGGTACCCAGTTTACTTCTAAATTAATGAAAGAACTTACTACGAAATATGGAATCCAACAGTGCAAATATTCACCTTATCACCCTCAGGCTAATGGTCAGGTAGAATCAACTAATAAACTATTAGAAGCCATTTTAACTAATACCATTCACTTACATTATAAGGATTGGGAAGATAGACACCCAGAAGCTTTATGGGCCTATAGGATAACATGGAGAAACACTACTGGACATACCCCCTATGAGTTAGTCTATGGAAAACAAGTCCTTTTACCTATTGAATTTCAAGTTAAAACTTTTTGTATGGCAGCACAATTAGGTATGAATTTGGGTGAAGCACAGAAACAACGAATATTACAGATTAATGAGTTAGATGAAATTAGACAAGATGCACTACAAAGAACGATGTTAATACAGAATCAATGAAAAACATGGCTTGATAATTTTTTTAAGCAAAAGCAGTTTAATATTGGAGATTGGGCACTACTATTTGATTCATGGTTTAAAATTTTTAAAGAAAATTAACTACCCGTTGGATGCGTCCATACGAAGTAGTTACAACTTTTGACAATGGATCAGTAAAAATTAAAACAATTGATGGCTCAGAAGTTTCCTTTGTACTAAATCGACATAGACTTAGGATTTATCATCAACCGACATCTAAACAGGATTTCATACAGAATGTTTTGCAGCAAAATGAAATGGAATTAGTTGAGGGGGAAGCTATTCCTCCTCCTCTTGATCCTTGAAAAATATTTTGGGTTATTATCACTTGTATATGTGTAAATATGTGCTTGTTGCTTTGAATAAATAAGAGTCACTTCATATAGGTTGTTTACACAAGACTCTTTTTCTTTTATGTCTTTATGAATAAATTGAATCATCTAACAAGTAGTTTTGTAGTTTGATTACAAGTGTATTATCTCTATGAGCAGCTGACAGAATATTATATTTTTTTGGGGTACTTTTGAAATTTGCCCCTTATACTGATAATTTTTTTGTATAAATCCTTTGTATATCATACTTCACCAGTTTTTCTATGATTCATATAGTTTTTAGTATCTTGATTCATACATGTATATTTCTGATTTATCCTTTTAAACAGTTGCTTGATAAGACCCACTTTTATTATCATATTTTTCACAACCTTATTTTTCCCCTATGGATTACTAGTTCATCCTATACTTGTTATCAAAACTTGTCTCTTGAGTATTTTGGTGATAACTCGAAAATAAGGGGAATGTTTGTCTGTGGGGAACATTACTTTTCTTTTATAAAGAAGAAGGACTGTTAGGTTAAAGAACAACTTTCAGTTATTCTCTTTTGACATGTTTTATGAGTCTGGCCATTATCAAATTACTTATAACTTTATTCTGAAAAAAATTGAATTATGTGTTTAGCAGGATTTAACACGCTCTAGTACCAATCAGTTTCCGTATATTTAATCTCATTATACAAGGAAAACCCACCGGGGTACTGAAAAGGCTTGTTGAAAGTGGGTCAATGCTAAGTAAAAACCTTACAACAGGAAGCTCGATAAATGCAAGTAAACCCGCCGGGGTACTAAACAAGCTTGCTGAAAACGGGGNATATATGGTGGCCAATTGTTTATAATGTCATTTGAGAATGGCTCTAAGTTGAATTTGCCTCGACCGTCTAATTTCACATATACCTAATATATCATTATCTTAGAAATGGGGCCCATGGCTATAAATCTCCCACACTCCGGGGTACACTTAAAATATTTTATGATGACAGGATATCTTTACAATGAGGCATAGAAGGCCAGTTTTTCCTATGGTATTCTTTTGATTATAATATTCTCATTTACGTGGTATTTCTAAGCACTGTTTTATTTTCATGAATATACATTTATGAACCATTTCCATTTACTAGTTAGTTTTTCTTGAAAATAATTTACAGCATGCTCGCACTCTTTCATTTTCTGGAACAATCAATTCTTCTCTCTGTATGGCTTGAGGACACGCCATATCTTTGGTTTGGGGGGAGATGGATTTGTAACAAAATTAGATTGTTTTTATTATTTATGATAAATCTATTTATCTCTAACAAATGATAAACATTTTCAGGAATGTAAACAGTGGAATTTGGTTATAGCTTGAAGCATATTTTTACAACAAAATTCGATATGGAAGATCATATGGTCGATTGAATGAAGGAAAATGAAATATCAAATAGCGATCTGAGAATAATGGTGATGTTATAGCATTTATGATTAAAATTGCTAACTAAATTTTGTTTTTGGGCAAATAGTTTTTACTTCCTGTTAATAATCCTATCCTCTTACCCAATCATGCATGAAAATGATCAATCTTTTTGTTATTCAAAATGTGATTTATGTTTTTGTGTTACATGTTCAACCTGCCCAAAGTTTTACTTTGGACATGGTTGAATTAATTTTAAACTTTATAAATGATAAAATTATTTTGAACCTAATAACTGTTAAATTAAGAATGTTGAAAAATCCAATAAAGTTATTTTTAACTTTCATACAATGTGTGACATGAAAGATATGTTATTTTTAAATTACAAGTTAACATAGTGGAGTTTAAATTACCTTCTTCATCTGCCAAGTTGATGGAAGCTACTAGTTCGCCTTCTTCCTAAATTGTTTTTCTTTCTTTTTGCTCAGTGGGACCTCACATTTCTCCTAGATTTGTTATCATTTTTTGTAGTTAAATTACTCATTTAAACACATGTTTTACTATCTTTTGTATATTTTATGTCACGCAGATCATTATTCAGCCTCAGGTATGAGTGTATTTAAGGTTTATATGAAATGTTTTTATTTATCATTTTTTATGGTTTTAATAATTAAAAAAGACATTATTAAAGTGCATTTGATGTATTAACTGATTTATATATTTGTTGCATATTTTATAATATTTCTGGGCTAAATTAATAAATAGAACGTATTCATCCTTCCTTTTGCACAACATGTCCATCTTGACGTCCAACTTGCCATCCAGTTCGTTGCGTGAAACTTCCTGATGGTTTGCCAGATGTTGAAATGTGTTGTTGTAGACAACATCCCTGAAGCACACTAGCAGATAGACACTTCGTTCTCCCTAGATCGACGCTCAGTGTATCCATCTCACGGCCCAACCTCCCGTTCAGCTCTCCGTCCAGATTGTCCATCAGACTGCGTGCTGCTGAGAATTAATTCCAGGCATTTAAAATCTGAAACAACTTGCAAACATCCTATTATCCATGCATCCGGGTGTGTTAGGGTACACAAGGTACTCCCAAAGGACCGAACACCAAGAACAACCGCTTCACACAAATAGATCACATATCAATACACCAATGTTTGTCACGTGGTTAAAAACCTCGAGAGGGAAACAGTCCACGGCCCCAGCCAAATAGCTACTTGGAGCAATTTATTATGCAAAAGAAAGAAATTTACATGAGCTTCTCATAATCGATCAACTAGCCAAGGACTCTCTATGCTCTTTAAATAGAGATCATAGACCAATCGGGTGTTAAGCCATGGATCAATGGTAGGTATGATCTAAGAGAAGTTGAACCGTCGGATCACTCTATGTCTAGAGCATATCGTGACCGTCGGATTAGAATATTTACAAATGCATACTAATGTATACTAAAGAAACACACTTTTACCTAACTGATATATTACACAAGTTGATCTTAACTAACTCCTAAGTGTCTAAATATTGTAGCTAGGGTTTTCACCCTAGCTTGTGCTGATGAGCACCTACTAAGGAATCTGGAATCCTTAGTAGCAGTTCGATAAAACAAAAAGTAAACTGGAAAGTAAAAAAGCTAAGCTAAGACAGTAAAAGTAAATGACAGGAAGTAAAAGACAATAACGAAATATGTAATGGTGTTTTTATTAAAGTTACCTCCAATGTGGAGGTCGGTGGAGTCCGTTGCGCTGGTCCGATGTCGGTGGCTCCGAGCTCCGAGCTGGTCCTTCTCCTTCTCCGATGGTGGAAAATAGGCCAAAAGGGGTCTCAATGATGGAAATAGCTTGATGGTAAGCTAGGGTTTCACGAGATGTTTTGGCAGAGTAAGGATGCTATGACTGTGGATGTATGAAATGAGGGGGTTCACCACTTATTTATAGTTTTTTAGTGGTGAAGTGCTTGCCCATGGTTTTGAAACCATGTGGTTTAGGGAAGCTTGTTTAGGGTTTTTGGCCCTTTTTAGGGTTTTCCTCCTTTTTCCTCATTATTTTTATTCCTTTTCTTCCCTTTTGG
>LPNX010312640.1:484319-554598 GCA_001517045.1 Pseudotsuga menziesii | reverse complement strand
GATTTATATAATTCTCAAAACTATCATTAATGATTTCATGTTTTAATGCGTATGTAAATCCTTCCCATAACTATTCTAACTCATTTCTTTTTCAAAAATAAATAACTAGACAATGAATGCAATGTTAACAATTATATCTATACACATTTTAAACCCATAAATATTTTATATAATTTCAACCATCATATTCTATTGGAAGGAAAAATGATATTTTAAACTGCAATAACAATTTAAACGCTTGAAAGATTCTTACCTTGCAATATTATTTCAAACCTTTTAAATAAAAGTCACCAACCAAATTGGAAAGCAAACAACAAAACGCTTCGTTCTCTCTAGACGCAGGTCACAAATCGCCAAGCTAGAAGACCACCGCTTGAAACTAAATGTTAAGCATAACCAAAGTTAAAGTAGTTAACTCAATGCCCGGATATTCATTGCAGAGGAGATTTAAGTGGAGACTTTAGCCTAGATTCAGTGAGCAAATGGCAGTCTCTAATAAAGACAACAAAGGCAACATACAAGTGACTCTAATTCATACAGGAAATAACACTATCGGAGATCTGACAAACAAGGAAAGATCCACATCATTTGTACCACATAAGTGAATTCATAGAGACTTAGTGAAAGCGCTCAACACTGTTAAGAATGGAAAGATTTATTTAAGGAATTCCTCTGGTTGGACTAAGGCTAGAGCCATTGTAATATTTTTCATGTAAACATTTTATTGTTGGGCGGAGATATATAATTCAAGCTTAGCATTAGCTGCAATTTTAAAATAACAAAATATTTTTATACCCTTTGAAAATCATAGTTTAACACTGTTATTGGTGAAGGGATAATTGCGTAGAAGTTTCAAGATCTGCTCGTACTGATGCTTGATTTAAATCCCTGTTAAAAATAAATTCAAAGATTAATTTAAATCCATTTCAGGAACCTATGTTGCCTCCAGTCTAGGTCTCTGAATTCCTTCTAATCCCACAACTGTTGTCGCTATATAGAGCATATCAATTGCAGAGAAGAGGCCTCATTGGCATCGACTTGGAATTTCCTCCTACAATGAAGGGTGCGTTGTTCCCATCGGTTTTCTCCAACCCCCTTGAGAGTCCTATCTGGTCATGCTATGTAGCCTGGGACCCCTTGAGTGTGCTATCTGGTCATGCTATGCAGGCTCAGCCTAGGACCCCTTGAGTGTCCTATCTGGTCGTGCTATGTAGCTTGGGAAGAAAGACGGTTCCCCAAAAACATATACACACAAAAAAAAAACAACAATAACTTTAAAAGAAACATGTTACAACTATTCTGAATCTACTCACTCTCGTAGAAGGTCATGGCAATGCAGGGTAGAAGGTCGTGACAATGCCGACCGAATACCTTCGTGTGTGTGTTAAGACACCTGCTGGTCGAGCCTGTCACAATCTATCCAGAGGGATAGTCATGACCGATGCTGACAGATTCAACAAATTGTAGAAAAGAATTCTTGCCAAATTTGGATGGAATTTGTTTCATGCAAACATTCTCCTTAAGCTTCTAGATATTTATATTGAATTTATTTTCCCGAAAGTTGAAGTCGATTCTGTGGATTTGGTTTTAAATTTAAAGGAAAAATGGTTGAAATCAAGAAGCTTCTAAGCAGTAGCTATGTCAAATTATAACAACCTTCCCCTTTCTATGACTCTATCGATCGAGCCGGGATGAATTCAGAAACTTCAATGACTGAGGAGATCAACAGCTCTTCTAACTTGATATTTTTAAGAACTTTAAACTAAATGAATTAAACTGTATATGAAACTCAAGCCTCGAATTGATAGTCGGCTACAATTATCGATAAGAATCTTGTAACTACAGTATTGATAGAACATGCCTTATTATTATCAACTTATTAATTGATATACAGAGGGATGCAACAAAAGAAGACTGAGTGATTTTATTGTGATGTTATAACTGAGTAACGAACACTCCTCTGTGGCTCAGCTTTGGCTTTAGAACAAGCTTATAAAAATATTTTGTGTACAATTGATAACAAGGACCTCCTTCCATAGGATCTGGGAGGTCTCCTATTACGATGTCAAACCATTCACCATCTATGTTCTCGACCTCAGCCCTGCGTCGAAGAATTTCTATTAAAGCTTTAAACTTTAGCAGGAACCTAAGAAGTATAAAGAAATGAAGCTTTAAAAATTTGGTATCTAGCATCATTTGCAGCTCCCACAAAATCCCACTCATCTGTCTTATCTAAGAGGGAGTTTCATTCAATCTTCCCATTCTATCTTCCGGCTTTGGGGGTATATCTTATCTCGAACTTCAATGAAATCCACACAGTGGTTGTCATAGCAGTAAAAGATCGGGCTAAACTGAACGATCTAAGGCCGGATGGGCATCTAGAATATAGAGTTCGGGCTAAGTGCCAGTGACAAATATGAGAAGATGAATAACACAATATTCTTTAGTCTTCTAGCAGGGAAACGATCGGGGACGCATTACAATACATCATCGCTATGGAAACCCCCACTTCTCTGTAAATTTCAACTAAAAAATAGATATTTATTCGCAATTTCTGAAACCCTTGGGAGGAAGGATATTTGGAAACTCCACAGCCGAGCTTTGAGAAACGGGACGAGAATTGACACGGAGAGTTGTGGACGAGGCCTGAGTGAAACAAAGAACCTTCGAGGAACATTTGGCCAGTTGCATGTTTATAATGCAACACGTTGAACTCCGCATGTATGGTAGATGTGTAGACAAGAAAGAAGAACATTTGGGTAGTTGCATGTTTATAATGCAACAAGTTAAGTTTTGCATGTATGGTAGATGTGTAGACAAGAAATAAGACAGATGGAGGACAAGCCATTTGATGCCAGGGATAGATGTCACATCATGTGAGTTTGTCAGCATAAACTGCAGTGTCAATCATCAATTACAATGGGATTTACTATAAATTGCGATGAACGGTTGATGTAGTCGGAATTTTGCATTTAATTTTTGCTGACGAAAGCTCACCGCTAGGTCCTGGGGCACAAGACCCTAGAGAAACGTCACCTGCACTAACCAATGAATAAGCACACAAATAGTTTAAAAAATAAAAAAATAAAAATATAGTACACAACCTTAGTCTAAATTACATCTTTTGTTAAATTTACAACAAATTGCTCTAAATAATGGCCCTAGCCAATTCATATATATCCCCTTGTCAGGGACATAAAAATGCTATTTAAAAATTTCCTAAATACTTTAGATACACCATCTGAAAGGTGAGTCTCTCATAACGCACATTCTTAGGTGTGAAAGAAGTAACGCTTGAGTTGTAAGGATTTTGGTGACCTAAAAGAGTCCGCTTTGGGAAGGAGGGTACATGCTTTAATAACACGGTTGGAAGGTTTGAGCAATTAATTTATTCATATTAACAAATGTTTAGACACACAAGTTTGGTATCTACAAAAGTAAAAGAAGGTGATAATCAAACAATCATGTTATGTTGAGGGGTCAAAATTATGATTAGGGGTCAAAATTGAATCCGTTATTGTTTTGCAAAGGGCTTTAAACTTGTCTTAGAAGTGTTATCAACATATTACCCTCAACATATTACCAAAAGAAAAGACGATTGTTAATTTTAATGATTTTTCAAGAAATGCAATTTTAAATTTCATTAGAAGTGTTAGGTTCAAAGTTGCGAGTTAAGTTTTTATTTATTTATTGATACTTTAGGTGTGTTGCTGCTATGAAATGTGCTTGGTTAATATAATCATCATGTTTATCCTATTATCAAAATCTAAGAGCAATATCAAAATCATGGCAAACATATTACCCCAATTTCAAAAATCAGAAACCTTGATGAGAATGGCAAACCCAATAATAAAAGTATGCTGGATTCACAAGGGGTAAATATTTATTCCCACACTCACAACTCTGAAAATATGTTGGATTCACAAGGGGTAAATATTTATTCCCACGCTCACAACTCTACTTCTAAGGGAAAACTCAATAGGAAAATCATGCCAGATTCACAAGGGGTAAGAATTTATTTCTGCCATATCAATAACCTATGCAAGGATAATAGATTGAAGGACACGTTGGCAAGGATAACAGATTGAAGGACACGTTGGCAAGGATAACAGATTGAAGGACACGTTGGCAAGGATAACAGATTGAAGGAAGCGTTGGAGATTTCAGTGGTCATGCAGTAGGAGGCCATCGAGATGGGCTCAGACACATGCATATCTATTGCAAGTGTTCATCAAAACAAAAACCTCAAGGCAGGGGGAAAGCAAATTTATGTCCACATCATCACCACCGGCCATTTTGGAAAGGTAAATCCAGGAACTAAAAATGTTAATCTATACGTTTCCCATGTGAATATGGGAGATGTGCGTTTAATTTTTGATAAATTGGAAAAATAAAATCTCACATTATGGAATATCATGATTAGAGGGTATGCAAGGATTGGGCAATATGAGGGAGCCCTTGAACTATATTATCAAATGCATATGACAGGTTTATTGTGAGATAACTTTACGTTTACATCTATCCTTGAGGCTTGTGCTGGGTTGTTGGTTTTATGAGATGAAAAGGGGATTCATGATCATATTGTAGATGGTGGCCTTCATATGGACTAAGTTTGTAGGATCTTCCTTTATAGACAAGTTTGCTAAATGTGGGTACATAGAGGATGCATGCCAAGTGTTTGAAAAAATGTGTACTACAGATGTTGTTTCATGGAGTGCAATGATTGTGTAGTATGCCCAGAGTGGACATAGGGAAAAAGATTTGCCGCTCTACCACCAATTGTATTAGGAAAGTTTGATCATTTGATTCCTAATTCAGTTACGGCGATGTGTATGCCTCAAGCATGTGGGAAGTAAGGGGATATTGAGCAAGCCAAGGAAATCCATGTTTGTATTAGCCAGGTTCGATCATTTGATGTTTAATTCAGTTATGGTGATGTGTGTGCTTCTAGCATGTGGGAAATTAGGGAATATTGAGCCAGCCAAGGAAATCCATGTTTTCATTGTTAGGGATGGGTTTGATTTGGATTTTTTTGCAGGAATTGCACTTATAAACATGTATGCTAAGTGGAACAATATGGATATTGCATGCCGAGTCTGTGAGCAAATGTTTGTTAAAAATGTTGTTGCGTTGACTACCATAATTTCTATGCATGTTGAGAATGGGTTCTTCGAGGATGTCGTAGAACTTTTTTTGATATTGCTCTTAGATTTTGGAATATGTTTCAATCTCAAACTCTTGTATTTCAGACCAGGAAACATCATGCAAGGAAATGCAAATTGTTCTTATTTTTATCATTGGAGGGATGGTAAGAAAATCTTCATTTTTTCCTTTTGAAGTTTATTGTAAGAATTTTTTTTAGTTTTTATTAGGATTTGTGTATTGATTGGGGGCTATCACTATGAACTTTGGTTGCATCCTGGTGGCTTGGTATTGCTATTGCTTTGTGGACGAGTGTTGCTACAAATCAAGGAGAAGAGAGTGTTAGGATGAATCAACGATGATTAATAGGCTTTCTAACAAGTATTAACTAAATTTGGTGACATAAATCTACCCTTTTTAATTCAAGGTTTAATATATGGATTACAAAGAAATCGATCTAGAAACAAATAGTACAATGCCCATTCATTAGCATCTCCCTACAAGGGGTTTCCACTTTCATGCACACACCTCTGCCATTCTATCTTGTATTTGGAAGATTGTAAATATTTGGAAAGTTAAAATTTTATTCACATCTTTTTACGAAGGGTTTACTTAATTCATATTTGTCAATAGAAGTACAATTATGTTTATTACCCTTCATTATTGAAGGGTTAATTAAACATATGCCCTTCAATTTGAAATTAAAACTAGCCCTTCAAATTTGATCCCTGGTTATGATGGTTTTTTATGTTTATTTTTTATTTTGTTTTATTTTTTATTTTTTTTCTGAAAAAAATTGCAATTTATTATATTAATGAATTACCTTGTACATAAGTGGTTTTAAACCATTAAACACTATGGATTTTATCGTTACATCAAGATATAATCCATCCATATATCATCTTTTTTATATGATCCAGAAAGAAAAGTTGTTTGATCAAAATGATCCCATAAAACCATAAATAAATAGCAGAAATAGAACATGTTATAAGAGAATGCAAAAAAGTTGTCCCATCAAGAGAGTCTAAGAGAGTCTATCGTGGGAAATCAAAGAAAGAAAATTCAACATCAATTCCATTCAGATGAGACCCTGTCTGCCACTTGTTTTCCTCCAAATCAACATCAACCTTAGAAAGGGCATCAATAATAACATTCCTTTCCCTGTAGATATGGGAAAAGGACATGGCTTGATATAATCCCATGTATATGAGAATATCCTTGAACAAAGGTCTAAGAATTATGTTTCTGGGAGGCTTTCTGTGGCTCTTTGAATCACCATATATCTGCAACTGTCTGATACCGTGAAGATGGCCCAAATTGATAAAATAAACTTGAGGGATTTTAACTCTGTCATATTATTTGTTTCCATACCCGTACCAGCAACAAATTTGTACCAATTGTCATCAAATGAGTACAGAATTCCTCCAACACCCCCCCATAACCATTTTGCGTCGCTCCATCAAAGAATCCCCAACATCTGTTTTTTCCAACAATCTCAATAACAATGTCCCTGTGATGAATCCGATCCTCTGGCTGTGGAAAAGAGTCTAGGATAAATAGACTCTTACAAGCATACACATGAGAAGGAATGATAGTATCATGTAAAATAGTTTTATTTTGGGCAAGCCATACTCCGCAAATCATGATAATATGGAGGGATCGATAAATATGAATGGCCTGGTCATGATATCATGTGGAAAAATCTTAAGAGATGTTGTTTCCTTCCCTAATGAATTGTATGCAGAATGCATGCTCTGCAAATCTCCACATATTTTTTAAATAGTTGCAATGGATAAATAAGTATATTCATGAAAGTGATCGATGGTATATTCATTATTAGTTTCTAAAGTAGCACTGGTATAATCATTTTTTTATTAATCCAAACCCATGGAAAAAATCAAAGATTTGGACTTAAGGTTATGTTCATTCCTCTCGAATTTGTTAGATCATTTTGAGTTAATGTCGGTTTGAGTTTCGTGTGTTCATGGAGATGAGAATTTGCTAGTTGTGAGTGAATTTGTATTGGTAGTGTTGTGGAAGTCATTGATGTCAGTTTGAGTCATGTGTGTTTTAATAGCTTTGTGATGACAGTGTTGTGGATGACATTGCTCTCAGTTTGAGTCTTGTGTGTTCTAATAGCTAATAATTTGTTGGCTGTGAATGAATCTATGGTGGTAGTGTTATGGATAAATGGAAGTGTTATGCGTTTTAAAAGCTGGTTATCCACCATCTTTCACTATCTCCAGGATTAATTGCATTTTTATCCATGTAATTTTAGAACCTTTCAAGAACACTAGATAATACTATTCCAGGTGTTATGTCCTCCTTGTATTGTTAATATTGTTTTCCATGTGTCAATTCTTTGTTTATTTTGTTCTAGATGTCCATTTTCTCAAGTTCACTAAGGAAGAAATCCTTCCATGGGTCTTGTTTGTCTAGGGAACGAGGATAGAAAAAATGCCAGTCCCCTACTAGAGAGGCTAGTGTGCCCATGTAGTGAGGAACATAACCATACTAGCTTCACGTCTTGCTAGGAATTTCTTTGTTTAAAGGGTGGAGGGGATGAAAGAAAACCCAACCTTTTCCATAACAAGCAAGCACATTGTTGTTAGTAGGGTTGTATGTCTAATGGTGTGATTTTTAATACATTTAAATATATTTTCGATATCTTTGGCACACATACTTCTTTTTATCTCTCATTCATTTTTCCTATTGGTGTTTTCCTTCATCCATGTGGTCATAAGCCATCTGTCGTTCATAGAGTTTGAAGATGGGTGTCTCTTGTTGGTCTCATTGTAGTATATCAAATGCAGTTGTATTGCTTAATGTCCGGCTATGTAGTTAGCTGGTCTTAATTTCGGTCTAGGTTGTGGCTGGGCTCTACTTATTTATTTCCATCTTTCCTTTGAATCCCACGGTGTTGCTTTCATGACAATTTCATTTTATTTTGTTCTATTAGGTGAAATTGGGTTATTATTTACATGTAGCTTATATATATATATATTATAAAGTTATTTACATATTTTGTTCTATTAGGTGAAATAGGGTTATCTATATATTTTAGAATTATTTACATGTGGATTATATATATTATAAAGTTATTTACATGTGGATATGCGTGATGGTGCAATCTTTAATATATATGGTCATGTGCCTCCTCCTTGGTGAGTATCATTCATTCCGTGCATTTGTATTGTCTAATATTAAAATGTGATCTTGGTGTCTTCCCGATGTGGCTTTCTTTCTAGCTTTTTACTTTTAGCTTATTCTATTATCCTTAAGGAATATGGCCACAACATTGATCTTCATCTAAAGTTGCCAAAGACCATAGTGGTTCATGGTGGCTAAAGTTTCATGATGGTTCTATTTAGTTGATATAATTTTAGTGTATCAATTGTTTCATGGTAGGATGTTACAATGGGTGTAGTTGTGTTGGTTAATGACCACTTTTACTAGCTTTGGTTTAGATTTTGGCCAGGCTTAGTTTTTTGGATTTGTATCAAGTAATTGTAGCATGTGTTGTTTGAATGAAAGCATAAATTTGAAACATGGCTTCTAATTCAAGAAATGATGTATTGATAATAGTGACGGGTATTTGCCTAAATGTTTTTTATTATAAATTTAATAGTTTTTAAAAATTATATATAGTCTTGTAGTAATAGATTATTGTTTTTTTTAAAAATTAATTTATGTTGGCTTTTTGCGCTATCAATTTCATAAGTATGTGCAAAGACGCATCTTTGTTTGCAATTCTCTGATCTGCATTTCTCAAAACTACATATATAAACATTAAATAGAATTGCCCAGTTCACAAAAAAAACAATAAGCTGTTAAAAAAAGAAAAAAACAATACACATAAACAATAAAAAGAGATCTTGATCTTTATTCACGTAAAAACACAAATACACAAAAGCCATCCCTGCCAAAGAGACAGAGAAAGAGAAGCGCACTATTGCAAACCCTCGCCTCTCACATCCCGAATCAAGCTTAATATAAAACTGTTGATATTTCATTTCACTACATTCACTCTATGTCTTTCTCTTTTCCCAAGGCATCATTATATGGACTCATGAATTATAAACCCTAAAAAGGTGAATAATTACATTTCATTTAATTTCATGGTTTTTATACAAAATATATTCCCCTTTACATAATTAGGCATCATTGTAAAAAAATCTAAGACATATATATAAGATTATGTAATATAATGATATATAGATATATTGTTTTCTGACTTATTTATTATAATATAGATTTTTAAATTTTAATTTATTTTATAATAATGTTTTGTTAATATCAAATATTTTTTTACTACACTTCAAAAGATAAATTATATCTTTTTTATTTTTTTAACCTTTAGAATATTAGGAAAATATACAATACTTAAAAAGAATTTGATATGAGCAGCCTAACACAAAACCATGGATTAACTGGTACTTAAGATGCGATGATTTATGTAGCTATTATTGATTCTTTCCTGAATTCATAGATAGAGTAAAATTTGAGGATGGAGTTGTAAAATTTGAGGCCCTCAATTAGGATTACTATGACTCTTTATTATACCTGTCGAAGGCTAGTATATCGTTTTTGATATGCAGTCAACTGCATATTAATTTTACCTTTGACCATAATTTTTTAAATAGTATTACGATGTGGCCTTATTTTTTAAATTTTATTAAAGTCTTAAAATTGATTTATCTAAGATACTATTAGTTCTAACTTCAAACTGTTATTGTCGAAGAGCTTCTTACATATCCTAAGTTCTTAGTTTTAGGTTTTGGATAACTTGGTTCTTGCCTTGCAACGACACCTTGAACTAGAACTGCACCACCTCCATGTCTTTGTCACTGCACCATCGCCATTGCCTTTGTCACTGCCCTCCTGCCTTGCAAAAGCTTGAGTTGTTACTACACCACAGCTGTTCCTTGCAACAAGCAACGACACATTAGCTGTTCCTTGCAACAAGCAACGACACATTGAACTGGAACTGCACCACCTCCACCGCCTTTGTCACTGCACCGTCACCACCGCCTTTGTCACTACCCTTTTGCCTTGCAAAAGCTTGAGTTGTTACTGCACCACAACTGTTTGCAGTTGCAACAAGCAGATTATATATTGAATTAACATGCACCTCACTACCTCAAGTCCACCGCTATTGACAAAGCATAACATCGCCATTGACAAAGCATAACACAACATAAGTGTTCCAGGTTATTTCCATAAATTAATTGGTCATTGCAGAAAATCAGATTTGTTGCCGCAGTGAGCATGAAAAACTAGAACTAGTTGGGGATCTTACCTTGCATAGATGGAGATCAAATTTGTCAGATCTATTGGGGCATCAGTATTTACTGCGCAATTAGAACATCAACAGGTCAGTTGAACAGGTTAGTTCTGTATTCATCAGTATTTACTGTGACATTAGAACATCAACAAGTCAGCTCTGTATTCAATTAATAAGTCAGAAGGAATTATATCACTATTTGTTATTCACGCCTGAGTTTTAAGACTGCAATCTGAATTAAATCTTGAAACCTTTTTTAACGCTGGGGTTTTTGAAACTTTTTTTTAGCGAGTTTTGCCTAGGTTTGTATATAAACAGAAAAATAATTCTTCGTGATTTTTAAATGTCCAAACGCTGGGTTTTTTATTTAAACACCCAGCATAGTAAATTTAGGCATCTTCCCTCACCAAGCATAGGAAATTTAAGCATCTTCCCTCACGGCTGCAACCCATCATCTGATTGAATTTTAATTATAAACCTGAAAAACCCATAGAAAGATAGTTGTATGAGGTTGAAATTTAACATACCTGAAACTGAAACTAAGCGAGAATGACACATGTCCATTCTAATTTGCTTACAGTGCATTATATGTAGTATTCTAATTTGCTTGTGCATTATATGTAGTTTGGATCTAGACAAGAACCAAACGTCTAAAAAAATCATGCAATTATTGCCACTATTGATTATCGCCAGCCAGCAATTGCAAAATCAAACAACAATAGAGAAAAAAAACACAGACCAGAAAGATGCGTAATCAACAAACTTCCTCCAAAATCCACCAGCAATTCTTTGCTATCGATATCTTGTTGGCTCTTGACGTTACAAATTGCAAGGGCATTATTTCTTACGAGTCAGATAAAGTGTTCAAGATTTATGAATTAAGTGTATACAACCAGCTGTTTACAATTTCAAAAAACCAATGGCCCATTCCCAATCCCACAATTGGAATTGTTGTTCAGCATTACAAACGTAGAACTGTACACGCTATTTCAACGCCCAAAAGGAGGTAATTTATTTCATAAATTATATTGTCTATCATTGTAAATTGTAGTCTGTTAATAGTTTGCTTTCTTATTCCAAATCAGAAAGAAAGGATATCCCCTCAACATCATCCACAAATTATTGGCTTATGACAGATCCTCACACATTGCTCAGGATCTGCCATATGAAATTTTCACTTCTTGTGCTTCTTTGGTGTTAATATACTTTAACTTTGTCTCCGCTTCTTGTGCTTGGCCGATGCAACTTTTTTCAGCATTGCAAGCAATTTTCAACGACTAAAGGGAATCTTTCATTGAAGTTTGAGTTTATCGACTACCTCTATATCGGCTTCCTCCATAGCACTAGTTTCGAGTTAACAAAGGCATATTGCATGACTTGCATGTGGCGAGGGTATTGTGCAACTTGTTGAGGTGTTCATAGGATACCACCACTCTTTCTCAATTCAAGAACAAACCATAACAAGAAAACCCCCAAACTGTTGTGCATGTATGCAACGTGGTGTCTATACAATTGCATGGGTGTTTTGTGAAGACATGGGTTAATCATTCGTAGGTGTTAGATAATGGAAATTGTTATGTTGTAACATGGTGCCCGTACAATTGCATGTGCATTTTGTGTAAGACACTGGTTAATTGTTACTAGGTGTTGGATAATGCTCATGGTTATGTAGCTAGGTGTTCCCTTCCTACTTATAGAGTTTATACTTAGCATGTTTACCATGTTGGCTCGACGTATCACCGCCATATCACCAACTTACTTAGGAGCAACTGTAGACAAAGTTGGGTGATGTGGGATAGGTGCTGGTATTATGCTATACGATCGATGCAGTTCTTCATTATCTTCCTAAGCAGAAGACTAGCATGGTAATGGGCTTGCTATAAGGCTAGCAATTTACAGTCCGACTACCTAGGAACTAGTCAAGTAACCCTCACTGTAAATTGCTAGCCTTATAGCAAGGCCATTACGATTTGCAAGTATGAAAAAAGCATAAACATGGCAAGTGCTGCGTAAGGCCATAAATAGACCACGTTATGTTGTTGTTCACTTGGTTGTCAGAAATAGACCAAATAGACCGTGTTCTGCACATGACGTTGTGTCAAATTGCTGTGAGCACTGAGTTTTATACTTCCGCTTCTGCCATCATGAATATTCAGTTTTAATTGTTTCTAGCATTGTATGAGCATGTCTTGAATATAATAAGCATAGTTTTGACAATAAATAAAATATTTGTCTTTCTCTTGTTCTCGCTTCTGATATTATTCCATGTTTAATTGGAAGCTATTTTTAATTCTGTAATGGTTAATAAAAACAAAGTTGAACCATGAAACAATCTGTCTTTTATTTTGTATAGTTTTTTTTATTATAAATCACATTTTCGAAAAGAATCCATAAAACGTGTACAATCAAATATTTATTTGTAACTTTTGTACTCTCCCAACTAAAATCCATTCCATTCATATCCAATGACAAATATGCATTTATAGCTTCCATTATATAATCAGCTAGCATCCACCTTCGTGTAGTCATGTCCGTCGTCATGTCTTTCCTATAGTCCTTGAGGTGGAAACATTGTATATATATAGTCATGAGAGGACATTAGCAAGATTTATTTTCATCCAATTCCGGTTCAGTGGACATAATAGACATGTCATGTTCTTCAAAGTGATGCTTTTCGTTACAATTTTGTATATATAAAACTTAAACTTGAAGTTATGATATCAATAAATCTTGGTATTTAAGTTTAAGAGCTTATACCGAAACAACACAAACGTGATAATTAATTAGTTCAATTTCAGTAATAATCTTATGTTTTGTAGCACAATTGGTGTGAATTTTGTGGAGCCATAGTTCCTCTCCACTATGTAATCAGGATTTGTGAGATGACCGTGGTGCCATCTAATGCATGCATTGATTGACGAAGGTACCTAATAATCTGGTAATTTGTTGATTGACGAAGGTACCTAATAATCTGGTAATTTGTGGAGATGTGAGCCAGTAGATAAGCCAGTAGATATATCATCCATGAACATAACCCTCACAGGACCCATCATCAATTCACCCGTGGAACACCTTCATTGTTATTGGCTGTTAGATCTTTAAGGACTTAAACAGCTTTGCGGGATTTAATGGTATATATTTATTGGGTCATATGTGTGAGTGAACACGTAATATACATTCAATTTTTTGAGTGAATTGTATTTAGGAATGTAAAATTATGCTCTCATCCTGTAATTTTAGACACTTACAAATATAACTAAAGTGCACGCTAAATCACCATAAAACAGTGTACACTAAGTCCATTTTGGCCGGCTGGCTATATTCCAAAATCCAAAGGTGTCATTTTCCATTACATATATTGGATTTTCAATACCATTCTTCTAATACGTTAGAAAGTATAGTGAAGTGTTGGGAAGTGGGTTGCATATTGAATCAGAGTAAGATCAAGCAAATAATTTAGTTGTTATGATTGAGACTTATTTGATTATGAAATTTGTTACTTCATTATTCCTTGTCTTGGCATCAATCGACACGTTTAATTAAGCAATCATGGCTTTAGTATATGTCGGCACCAGCGCTGATGGGTTCACGTTTGCTGTGGCCTTTATGTCATTTCATATTCACACAAATCTTATTTGCATGGACAAATGTTTCAAATAAATATATTGAGTCTAGAAAACAGTGTGTAAATGTATGTTAACAATTCAATATATCGAGGATGCAACTTTCTTTGGCATGGGCAATGTAACTGTTAAGTGTGTGGCGTTGTGTCAGTGCCGCCACGGGCAGCTAAGGTTGTGCAAGGACACAACAATCGTTTAACTATACTTCTCGGGATGAAGTAGGTTGTGCAAGGACACAACAATTACGACACATGATGCAAAGAGAAGCTCCAATTTTAGCAACGTCTTTCTTTCAAAGAATATAATAAATAGTATGCCTTGTTTGCATTTATTTTACAAATGCATTTATCGTAATCTCTAAAACAAATTGAAAATGTGGCAACGTACCTACCAATCTGCAGGTATCCCCTGCGATGCGACACTTGTTAAATATAGATAAATATAGATTTACCAATCTGCAGGTATCCCCTGCGATGCGACACTTGTTAAATATAGATAAATATAGATTGCAACTGATGCCATAGGGATTTTTGATGAGGATAGAATGCTCTATGTTGCTATTACTCACCATTTCTTTAATTTTGATTCAACCCTAGCTATTTTACATGGTTTAACCATTCTTAGCTTTCATGAGGTGAAGCTTTAATTTGAATTCAAAGATTTAGTTATAAAATATGAGGACCTAGAATTATGATTACCATGATTCTTTATCAAATACATATGGCATCTTCAGTTTTTTCGAATTAATTTTTATTTTTTTATAACACAATTATTAGAAAAAGTGGAATGTGGCATATTACTTCTTTGTTAAAATTTGCTTATACGATGAAACCTAGGATTTTATTGAGTGGCATTGTTTATATGGTCTATGTAGTTTGTATGAAGCATCATAGCATAACGCAATTCCTTTGTATTGTATCCTTGTGTTAGAGGCATTTTTGAATATAATTATAAGGTTTATGACACAATGGACAAGTATCTTAGTTTATAATAACAAAGAAGAGAAACAAAAGGACCTGATATCTATATAAATACTTCTAAGCTATTTGTTTTCATTTTATTAATTGCATCAATAAAAAAAAATTACAACATAGGACTAGTTTCTATATCTCTATGCTTGCCTTCTTTCCCAAGAAAGATAAAATAGTTATTAAGTTGTAGTTAAAAGTGATACTATATCATTACAACTTGTAGCCATTGTTTGAAATATTTTTTTTTCTTCAAAACTTGTAGCCATTGTTTGAAATATTTTTTTTTCTTCAAATAATCTTTGTAGGCAAAAAAATAAAGATGCCCTCTTCTACAATGTTAAGCTTTTTCTTTTTCCTTTGTAGGAATCCACTTATGTGTTGTTTTCCAAGTCTAGATATAATGGTCTCTAACTTAGGTATTTCACATTGTGATTATCTTTTAGTTTCTACTTTCTTGCATACAAAAATGAAAAATATCCTTTATCTAAATGAAAATTTTCCAAAAAGAATGACCTAAAAGAAATAGATTTTGTACTTTCCAGACACATTCTGTTTAGGATTCAACGCATTCTTTATAATCTAGGGGATTTTTTTTATGCATTTTCTATTCTCTTTCATTTTCAATTTACATCACTTTAAATGTGATATAATGAATTGTTACATATGCATAGGAATGTATAGACAACAAATATCTAGATCCTTTGCACTTGAAAAAAATTGAAATCAACACATATTTAAGGAATTGCATGTTTTTTATAGTAGCCAAACATACCTTGAAATATTGTCAATTTAGCATGCCTACAACCACATTCACATTTATGCTATGGGGTGATGTTTCAAACATTAAATGGTTGGAAAAATGACTTTCTATTCTAGTTTGTGTTTGGCCATTTACAAAAAAGAAACAATTATTTGTATTTCAATCCAAAATTCTTTAGATATCAATATAACATACTTTTCCATGGCCAAAATACTCTCCTTGGGTATTACAAAAAAATCATATCACACATATGCCAATTTAATGTGCAAGAAACAATACCTCTAGACCATTTTGCTAATTGTCAACTTAAGTCATCAAATATGGCAACAATTGATCAATCTATTCAAAATGTGTAAGATAGAAGGTCCCAAATTATGATTTCCATGATTCTTTATTTGAATCCATTTCCTTCTTAATAGGTGGATTTGATATGGTTTCATCAAGAAAATGTGCTTCACAAACATTTTGCAATGCCTGCCTTTGTAAAAATTTATTTTTCATTAAATCCTTACAAGAACATTTTCTGTAGTTTTCTTTGAACAAGAGAATTGTAGTTTTGGTTGTAAACATATATCATCAAGATGCCCATCTATTACAGTGAATGAAACATAGAAGGTGGCCACTTTGCTTTGCAATGGATTTTCCATTTGATACAAGTTAACATACACATATGTTCTATGCTAACACGAGCTTTCGCATGCATATTCAATTTTAACTATGCATCATTGACCTTTCTTCACTTGATGTAAGATGTTTCTTGTCACATGTCCATTATGAACTCTTTCTTTCCAAAGATACCCTAGCATTGATTTTTTTGCAACAGATGGTACAACATATGGTTTCAAAAAATATACATGGATCATATACGATTGGAGTTTTAAAAAGAAAAAGGAATAAATTGAAGTTTCCCCATCCAATTGTAAAAATAAATACACTTTGCTGTTTGAGATCTCAAATTAGAGAAAACAACCAATTGCAACAACAATCGATAAATAAATAATTAAAACCAAATGTTATACAAGAAACAAAAAGGAAAAGTAAATTTGTGCTTGGTATGAAATAACAATAATTAATTAATTCATGTAAAAATGCAAATTAGGAAAAACAAATAAGCAAAAATATAAAGCATAAAAAGAAAAAGAAATAGCAATAGCTGTAGTACAAGAAAACTTGTCAACTATTCAAGATGCTCTTGTATATGGATGTGCCATTTATGAATGAAATCGTTTTGAAAAGCACATGATTGAACATTGATAACCATGCTATCATGTCATATAACTTTTTGCTAACAAATGCACCTAAAGCAAAGACGACCACACTTGGAGATCAAATTTGTAAGCAATGCACAAGGGCTCTGTCAAATGAATCCCTACCATCTTACAATCCACCCGATAACATTAGAAAGAATGATATAATTTATGTTGTTTCATTGCACATTGTTTTTCTCAAATCTTCCATCTTGGCTACAAGAGATCTCATAGTGGCTTGATTGACACAATAATCAATGTACATGTTGATGTGAGTGATGTTCAACATGCATTTCCACATGAATGCAATGATTCCATGCTAGTAGTATTATTGAAACAAAAATTGGAATAAAAAATTGCATACTCATTAGGAAACATTAAACCAATGTCTGTGATGCTTTTTCTTTATGAATTTTGTAAAACTCACTATATAAATATGAATCCATTGTTATTAATTAATATTAGCAAATTGTCTTTGAAGGTAATGTTAAAAACTTGATTGAGACTAAAATTGCTTCTAATCTTGGTGATTCTATTTTAGAAGACAATAGACGAGACCCCATAACCAAAATAGTTGTCCATGGTTACAATCATTCATAATTGATTAATGATTTAGAAGATAAAGTCATAGAAATTGCACCTAAGAAAGGATTCAAGCCACTTGGCATTTTCCAAGTGACAAGATTGCTTCTATGAAAAAACGAATTTCCCACTATTCTTTGGTTGCACATGACCTAATGATGTCATTCAATGCTTCTAATACCATAAAATATTCCAATGGGAATTGTTACCAAATGATAATAACTTTTCTACCCATAGAAGTAACATATTCTTCAAAGCAATATGCATCATTATACACCAAGTTTCTAGTTGTGCATTGGTTTGTGTACATAAATGTGAATTGAAAGGTAGAAAATTGTGTTCTAAGGATGTTAAATGATCCAAAATAGATAAATATATAATGTGTCATCTATTTTGGGTCTTTCTAGGTGGAAATATTGGATGAATTGGATTGTAGGGATTATTTTAGGAGTATGTCTTACTCTGCAGATTTGAGTCCAGAACCTTCTAAGGCCCATTTGATGGATTAAACAATCTTTTTTGGGGTCAAAAGTTTTTAAGAATAGCTATAGCCGCTTGATGCTATTCTACACTTCATGACCTTTTCAATGGTGTAATAACTACCTCAATTGGAGCCAGTATGAGGAATTTATGCTTCCCATAAGTTGACCTATCCAATTGACCACAATGGTATTGAGTGGATTTCACATCTCCCATTATCCACACATGTGGAGCTAGTCACATGGACTTTCAAGAACATTCTAAAGTGTCCAAAACACTAACCCTAATAGGGAGTTAAGGCATATAAAAATATTAAATCTAACCCTAGATGACTATCGTGATATGTTAAATACTAAGCTGTTAGGAGGAGAAGGGGTTCCATTCTTACGATTTTATTATATTGTGACATAAATGAGAAACTAAGGGAGTGGATTTTAGAGAATAACATAGTAAGTAGAAGATATTGTAGTAGCCATGTAGGCCACATTGTCATAGGTAACTCCATAGTGAATACCACTTTCTTTGTATGTGCATTGCATATTGGAGAAGAAAAGAGCAAAACATAGTCCTCACTTCTAATTTGGGTTTTCCCCATAGTGGGTTTTAACTTTTCACACAGTACATATAGTGTATTTGTGTGTGGATGTGTTACTTTTCTCCAATTATTTTCCTTTTCAATCCTAGTTTATTTAGAATTTTGTGGAACTAAGCTAACACAATGAATTGAGTTGTAAGATCCGTTGTGGAAAACTGTTCCAATGGAATATCCATGGAAGTTTACATATCATATTGGTATTAGAGTAGTTTTTCTTTGGCGTTTTGTAGGAAATTGCAACATTTAGAAGTTGGCGGAATAAGAAAAAAGTCTTCAAACTCTAGCCATGGTGGATAAGTCCAATGATGAATTGGGGGGTGAATATGAACAATCTTTTATAAATATAGAAATACAAGTTGTTGATATCTCACACAATATGTGAATCCTCATGGTGGCTTTGGATAGCAAGTTTGTACATTTTAGTGATTTTGAAGGCTCTGACTTAGATATTGGAATAGAGGGGGAATCAAGAGATAAAGGGGACCCAAAAAGGGAGTCGAGAAAAGATATTGAGAAAGAGAATCCATGTTCCATTAAAATTACCTCTTCCAAACCATTATTTAAGATGGAAGTAAAAGTGAATATCAAGCCCTACGAAGGTGATATTGATGCTTTAAAGTTGAATTGAATGGTTGCAACAATTAGAGGTTTATTTTAGCATCCACAACATAGATTAAGAGAAAAGGATTTGATTTTCTTGACTGGAATTATAGGGCCATGCATTAAATTGGTGGGGAATCCACTTGAAGGCACTTAGCCTAGAGGGAGATCCACTAATAACTAAGTGGGAGGATTTCAAAACCTCATTAATTCCTAATTATACCCTATCGGGTATGTAGAGGACGAATGGATCCATCAACATTACTTTAGGAAAAGGAAAGGAAAAATTGTTCAAGAGTACACCATTGAATTTAAGAAGTTGGATATTATGTTGGGTATCGCAACCAAGAATCTAGATGCACTCAAGTATCTAGGGGGTCTCCACAGTCATTTACAAAAGCAAGTTATGCTCTTCAAGCTGAAGAAAATCAATGAGGGTTGTGTACAAGCAAAGGACTTAAATAATATAGGCCACAAGAAAGGACAACCAAGTGGTTCCAAATAGAAAAAGAACCAAGTCACTTCCAAGGAGGGGGAGAAGAAGCATAAAGGAAAATACACGAATACTACAACCATGGAACATTAGTGGAAGGACCCAAAAAAACACTATAATCATTGTAATATTGGTGGTCACACTAAATAAAAGTGTTGGAAACTACATCTATAGATTAACCGTAAGAACCACAAGAACTAGATTCCAACATGCATAACCTTCTAGCCATAGATTCAAACTTATAGGTAGAGAGAATATTATATATGGATGAGAATATTGTATGCACTTTAGGGTAGAAGGAGGTGAATTTGAGTAGTATTCATCACAAGGAAGAGAAGGACATGACAAAAATATTCCATATAAATATCCAAATCAAGAAGACCAAGGTAGATTCGATATTTGTTTCTAGTTCACAGGTCAATCCCATATAGTTGATATGGTCAACAAGATTGGGTTGGAGTTCCATGATCATCCTATCCATTATTCATTGGGATGGTAAAAAAGGATACATTGAATAAAGGTCACAAAAGAATGTAAGATCAATTTTTCTATAAGTGTAGTTTTTATTTATCAAGTGAAGTTAATGTAGCACCCATTTATGTGTGTGGCCATGTAGTGTTTGGAAGTGCCTACATGTATATGAGGGATGTGGTATTCATGATTAAAGAATACCAATACCACCTGATCAAATATATCACTGTTAAGTGCCAACCAGGCCAACAACTTGATTAGAGCAAGTAAGAAGTATGTTTTTCTTTTCTTATGAGAGAATTAGTTATGTGAAAAATTAATAAGATTAAAGGAATACATGGAGGGAAGCACTAGAGAGAAAAAAATCAGTTGGAGGAGCTTCTATAGGTGTATAGGGGATTGCTACAGGATCCTAAAAGGGATACTACCTAATATGGAAGTAAAGCATGACATACAATTGTTTCTTGACTCTCCATACCAAATAGTAGGCTATATAGATAGTCTTTTATAGAATCATATGAAGTGAATAATCAGTACGGTAGTAGTTGTTGGAACAATGGGTGATTCGACCAAGAACCTCACCTTGTTGGTCACTTATCATCATCATCAAACCCAAGAAGGACGGGACTTGGAATATGTGTATTGACTATAGAGATTTGAATAAGATTGCACTTAAGAATAGATACCCTCTTACCATGAATATTGATTTGTTAGACCAGTTGTAGCGTGCCAAGCAATTCACTAAGTTGGATCTCAAATTAGGACGCCACTGGGTATGTTTCAAAGAAGGAACTTGAAAGACCACCTTTAATATAAGGGAAGGTTTGCATGAATGGTTGGACATGCCTTTCAGTTTATGTAATGCACCAACTACATTTATCATAATGATGAATGATGTTTTGCACCCATTTTTAAATTCATTTGTTATAGTGTATTTCGATGATATATTGGTTTATATATCTAGCTAGGAGGAGCACATTTTACATTTTAGGTAGGTGTTAGAGACTTTGAAAAAGCATTAGCTGCTAGCTAATCTCAATAAATGTAAGTTCACTCAAAAGTCATTAATGTAGTTGGGGTATGTGATCGGTGGAGGGGAACTCAACACAGACCCTACAAAGATGCATACCATTATAAAATGGCTAGTTCCTACTACTGTAACTAAAGTTGGGATCTTTTTTCAAGTATCATATTACCTACTAAAGTTTATTGCTTCCTTTTTAGTGGTATATGCACCATTCCATTCCATAACAATGAATGGTAAGAGTTTCCAGTGGGAAAATAATCAACAAAAATATTTTAGTGAGTGAAAACAAATGATTAGTCAAGCACCGATCTATGTTGCACAAGTATTTCAAAGTGGAGACATATCCAAGTGGGTATGTTATGGGATCAATTTTGATGCAAGGAGGTAAGTTGGAATTCTATAATTGCCATGAAATTTTTCATGGGGGAGCCTTAAACTACCTTACCTATGATAAGGAACTCTATGCCCTAGTAATATATGTCAATAAGTGGAAGCACTATTTGATGGGCATGAAGGAAACTATTATCCACACAGATGGTTGCTAGTTTTGGCTTGCATCACGTGCTCAGTTGCAGGAGTCTGAGCACACAGGGTCTCATTAAGAAATGTAAATTGACTTTATTAAATGTGTTTTTAAAGTGAATTTATGAAAATGAATTTATAATATTAAATGAGTTGTACTTTATGAGATAAATGGTTCCTTTTTATTATTTTAGGGTGATGTGACTTTTCAAATGTAAAGTGATTTTATATAGATTTCACTTAAGAGATTTAAGTGAACTTGAGATTAAATCATGTTCATCGATATTGAGAGCTGAGGTTCACGCTTGGCCCTCAAAGATGAAGAGACATGGTAGTTACCCCAATTTAATAATAAAAGAGGCTTATGAGACCATTGGCATATAATACAAAGAGAGAATTTTTTGGAGTGGCTCAAATTCAAAAGAGGAGCTTGGTGAGGAGTGTGAGAAGAACATCTGCAAGAGAGAGTTAGAGATTGAGTACAGAAAGAGAGAGAAGGGAAACCCAAAGTGATGGCACAAATTTTAAGGAGAGGGAATGATTTTCCAGGAGGAAGAGGGCGCACCAATTGAGAGAGTCAACACACATTCCAAGAAAAATTTTATGGGAATCATTTGCAGTCTACACAATAAAGTTTTGTGCACGCTTTAAAACGTAGAAAAGTAGCACATAGATCATGGTGTTGCAAAATTAGACAGAGGGTCGTACTGCTGAGATGAAGCGGTCCATACAAAAAAATACTTGCTATTATTAACATGTTTCCCAATGCACTATTACAAACTTAATTTTAAGTACATAAATGAAGCTTACTTATGCACACAAACTAAGGGTGTAATGTTTCCTCCATTGTTTGAACAATGAGCAAAATTCCTGTAGCAGACTCCGTATTATTGGGCACACATTTTGAGGTTGAGGAAGGGCACTAAATTCAAGGTTTTGTTCTAAGCATTTAGTGCTATAATTTCTTACTATTGTACTCTTTGAAATTTCTCTCTCAAGCTCAATAAAATTTCTCTTGTGATTGGTTTTCTCATTAGTGGGTTTTTCCAAGGTCTTGGACCAATTTCCAATAAAAGATTTTTTTATGACAATTTGTTGTTATGTACTTGTTTTCGTTGTGAAATGGGCTTAGTTTATGTACATCAACTTATAATACTTGGGTAATTAATACATGAGAAATGTACTCACTTTTGCTTCATGTAGAAGATTGATGTCAAAGAATAACTAAGTGTTTGATGAAGTCTGTCAGTGAACTTTGTGCACAAATTTTGATATTTTTAACATGGTATCAAAGCTAGGGCTTGTAATTTGATAATGGGTAGTTTTATGACAACTATGTGTGCA
The DNA here is from genome assembly GCA_001517045.1 of Pseudotsuga menziesii. Taxonomy (NCBI): domain Eukaryota; kingdom Viridiplantae; phylum Streptophyta; class Pinopsida; order Pinales; family Pinaceae; genus Pseudotsuga; species Pseudotsuga menziesii. The sequence goes on along the minus strand of LPNX010312640.1, from coordinate 531,457 downwards.
TGTGTTTTGCTGGTTAGACATACAAATATGTGTTGAGTTTTGGAACTGGTGGGCAGATTTTGCTTGGTATTATGATTGGAAAAATAACATAAGAAGGGGAAATTGACTAATATCTAGTATGAAGATTAGTTGAAGGGTATTTACAACCACTTGCAATGGAAATACCAGATGGCTATTGTTCTCAAGGAGAGCAAGACATGGAAAAATGATAGTACCATTGAGGTACCTCTTTAATATCCCATAGGACTTGACTTGCATGAGGCGAGAAATCAGATAATACTCTTAGATGGAGTAAAGGATCATCTCATCCTACTTTTGGCTAAGAAAACAACAACCAAAGACATGTGGGACATGTTGAAGCACTTACATGAAAAAAAGAATGTGAACTACAAGATGGCTTTCAAAGATAAGATTCATAGCACAAAGATGGGAAAAGGTGATAATGTAGCCTTTCTCACTAGGATCAAACAAGTGAAAGATGAGCTGAGTGCAATTGGTGAGATAATTCTTGATTATGATCTGGTGTGAATATCCCTGAAGGGATTCACTAAGGATTGATATTTGTTTGTGAAATGTATGGTTGGAAGGGAGGAATTTCCCTCTTCGAAAATATTATGGGATGAATTCATGTAGGAAGATATCTAAGAGGGGTCTCATGAGAAGACAAAGCATGGTACTGATGAGAAAGACCTGGTCCTTTCAGTAAAGGGAAAGAAGAATAAGGGATCTAGTAGTGGAGCCTCCCCAAAGAAAAACATGATCAAAATGAGATGCATTGCTTGTTATAAGTATGGCCACTCTACAAGCTAGTGTCCCAATAATAAGAAGGAAAAAAAGAAATAAGAGACAGAGGTTGCTGCTTCAACTGAAGTGGAAGAGTATGCCAAGAAGTTTGAGAAGGATTTCTCATTAGTCTCATTTCTTTTCGGCAGTAGTGTATCTAAGTGTGTGAACACTAGAGCATGGTACATGGACAATGGGGTATCACTCCATATGGAAAGAACACAAGCTATGCTCTTGGAGTTGAAAGATATTGATAGAGTTATACTTGCAAAGGATGTGTTTGAAATCACCCATGTAGTAGAAGGAGTTGGAAGTGTTATATTCCAGCTCAAGTTTGGGGGTTATTTAGAGGTGTATGGAGTCTTGTTTATACATGAGCAGAGAATTAACTTTCTCTCATTCTCATATTTGAAGGATGAAGGATATGCGGTCTTGGTGTATGATGGACATGCTTTCATATATCCATTAAGTGAGATGTTGGATGCTGGGAGAGTGTTGGGAATCAATGATGATAGACATACCATGTATTGGGTCATCTTGTTGATGGTGAATCTAGTGGGATGTCAGACTTAGTGTAAAATATAGTGGAAGCTAGTGGAGAGGATTCTTCTAGTTTAGTGAGGAGACCAAGATGGTGTGAGATGAATATTAAGGATGACCTATAGAGCGAAAAGAAATTTTAGTTAAGAGTTGTTTGGTGTATATCTCCAACTCATGATCTAGGCCAGGTAGCTGAGAGACCTTCAATTTTAGAGGGAGAAAGTTTAGAAGTTGAAGAGAGGAGGTTGGAGAGAGATCCAGGTGGAGGAGTTTCCAGTAGTACCTCCCTAGTTAAGAGAGAGTGTTAGTTTTGGCAGCTCAGAGGTACACTTGTATCATGTGCCAAGGTGCAAGGGTTCGAGCACATGGTTTCTCATTAAGTAATGTAATGTTGTTAGAATTTTATCATTCAAGCTAACATTATGTTAGGATCTTTAACTGAGAGAATAACAAGAAAAACAATCAAACACAAGAGACAATGAACACAATGTTTTTCCTCAAGGAAACCATAAATGGAGAAAACCCCGCAACTTCCTAAAAGATAGAATCAACACCAAAAGTAAAACCCCAAAACAGTAAGATGATCTCCCGACAGCAGTAGTCTCTTTCTTTCTAGCCCCAACAACTTCTTCTCCCTCAGCTATGCGCTACAACTGAGTGTGAGTGAGTGTGTGATAAATAGAGAGGCTCACTCTCTATTTATACTAATTCTTGACTTGACAATAACTCACTAGGTATGACTTCACTAGGAGAGTCTAATAACCCTAGGGCCCCGGAACTGCATGGACTTTAACCCTTGATCAATAGGAGGGTTACCCATAATGACTTGACATGACTAGTTTACATTATAGAAACTCCCAATCGGAACATCCGTGCAGGACATGACTCAATTACATTAAAAACACTTTCTAGAATAAACATCAGGGTACAATACATAAGATATAAAAGTGAATACATTCTGAAGTTACAATTACATCAACACTCCTTCTTAACTAGGAAGGTATTCTCTCGACACAATTTATCAACACAAGTATTCTTCTCTGTATCATCTGGATCATCATCGAGTTCTCGTCATCTTCAAGTCATCTTCATCTTTAGGTCATCTTTATCTTCAAGTCATGTTCATTTGGATCTGGATCATCATCACTGGATCTGGATCATCACTGGATCTAGATCATCTCTGCTGGATCAACATCACTAGATCTGGATCATCATCACTAGATCTGGATCATCACTCGATATAGATCATCACTGCTAGATCATTATCACTGGATCTGGATCATCATCACTGGATCTGGATCATCATTGTTGGATCATCATTGCTGGATCTAGATCATCACTCGATTTAGATCATCCGCTGGGTCAACGTCACCAGTGCTATCTCATGATTCTTCTCGTCACAGGAAGTTCTATAGAGCCAGCCCTTTTTCATGCTTGTTGTAGGCCTAGCCTCCATGTAGGTCTTCTTCAGTGCTTATATATGACCCTAAGTCAGAATGGCCCGCCCAGCACTTACATCTGACCTTGAATCATCAGAAAGGCATGCCCAACACTCCCATCTGACAATGAGAGGAACACATCCACCATCATGTCAGAATGGCCCTACCCTCACATTTTACCATGGAAGGAACATAATCCTCTCACCATGTTAGAATGGCCCAGCCCTCACATTTGACCATGGAAGGAACTTAATCCTCTCACCATGTCAGAATGGCCCAGCCCTTACATTTGACCATGGAAGGAACTTAATCCTCTCACCATGTCAGAATGCCCCAGCCCTTACATCTGACCATGGAAGGAACTCAATCCTCTCACCATGTCAGAATGGCCCAGCCGTTACATCTGACCATGGAAGGAACTCAATCCTCTCACCATGTCAAAATGGCCCAGCCGTTACATCTGACCATGGAAGGAACTCAATCTTCTCACCATGTCAGAATGGCTCTTAGTCCGAGACTGAGGGTTCTTGGTAACTGACCAGGTGCCTCCATTCTCCCAGAGAATGGCATCAGCCCTTATATCTGATCAAGTGGGAACAAATCCCTCAATCACATAAGAATGGCCCTGCATTTATATCTGATCATGTGAGACTACATCCCATATTCATATCAGAATGGCCCTCAGTCCCAGACTAAGTATTCCTAGTAATTGACCAGGTACCTCCATTCATAGAATGGCAATAGCCCTTATATCTGATCATGTCGGAACCAATCCTACAGTCATATCAGAATGTCTCAACACTCATATCTAACATGTAAGGAACCAATCCTCTCACTATGATAGAATGGCTCAGCCCTTACATCTGACCATGGAAGGAACCTAATCCTCTCACCATGTCAGAATGGATCACAGACTCATCACTTCCCCTTAGAGGGAACCTCGATCTAGAGAAAACCAAGATTCTCCCCGAAGTACTCAAACTTCACTCTGGTGAATGGCTTCATCAACACATCAGCTATCTGTTCATCCATCACAACATACTAGAGCTTCACTACTCCTCTCTACACCATATCCATGATATAGTGATACTTGATCTCGATATGCTTCAACTTGACATGGAACACTGGATTCTCTAACAACTTCACACAACTCTGGTTGTCATAATGTATACAAGTAGCATCCAACTGGAGATCAAATAAATCATATAGTAGCTCCCTTAGCCATACTGCCTCACAACTAGCTAAACAAGCTGCGACATACTCTGCTTCAGCTGTACTTAGTGCCACACAGGATTGCTTCCTGCTAAACTAAGAGAACACACCTGATCCCATACTGAAGCAACACCCTGAAGTGCTCTTCCTATCGATGGCACTGCCTACCCAATCTGAATCAACATAACCCTCCAGGTTAATCTTCTGATTCACCTAATACTTAAGCCCATAATCAACTATACCCTTCAGGTAACTCAGAATATGCTTTGCAGCAATCAAGTGAACATGTCTCGGATCTATCAGGAACTGGCTCAAGGTGTTCACGGCAAAGAAAATATCTGGTCTTTTGTTTGTCAGATACATCAAGGACCCAATCATCTAACGATACATTGTAGCATCAACCGCTTTTGATGAAGCATCACTCAATAGCTTCAGGTTTGATGCCATAGGTGTGGTCATGGCTTTGCAGTCCATCATCCTGAACCTCTTCAGGATTTCTACTGTATACTTCCCTTGTCCCAGGGAAATTCCATCTGCATTCTACCACACCTCCATGCCTAGAAAATAGTCCATCATACCCAAGTCCTTCATTTCGAACTCGGCAGCAAGCTTCATCTTCGTATCAGCAATCAACCCATCCATACCTGTTACAAATAGATCATCTACATACAGTAGGAGTATCATTGGGTTCCCATCTTCAACCTTGTATTAAAGGATGGAATCTGCTTTACTCTTGGTAAATCCCAAACTGGATAGAAAGCCATCAATTCTACCGTACCATGTCCTGGGTGCCTGTTTCAAACCGTACAGGGATTTCTTCAATCTACACACATGAGACTCCCTGTCATGTGTCTCAAAACTGAGTGGCTGCTCCACATATACTTCCTCTTCCACTACACCATTCAAGAAAGCAGTCTTGACATCCATTTGGTGTATCTTCCATTTCATCACTGCAGCCAGAGCAAGTACTGATTTGATGGAAGTGTATCTGGCTACAGGTGCAAAAGTTTCTTCAAAATCTATTTCTTATTTCTAGGAGAAGTTGTGATGTCCCTAGTTTTGACCCTGGTTACATTAAAAGGTACATAATGTATATATTGTAATTAATCATGGTGAGGAGCTAAAGGAAAAAGCCCCACCATCGGTTTGGTTATGTAGGTTTCGGCAATAGGGATCGTTGTCGATGGTATATTGTGCTACTCGGCACACTATAGTTTTGGGCATCATGTAAATATGCACATCAATTAAAATAAACCTGTAGCTAGCTACAACGGTGCAACGCCGAATGAAAAGGGCATGATTCCTAAGGTTACGGGGGCGTTGTCCAACCCATGGGGGTCATTGGGAGTTTTCCAGGTGTCGGCCACCCATTAAGCTTCTACTGTCTATTAGTTGGGAGTAGTTATTGTTGAGTAGTGGTGGGTGTGGCAGGACTGTCAGTCCTTGCCCACATGCCCACTCCAACAACGGACTCTTCCTCTTCACGTTGCATGGGGAGGAAGAAACATCCTCTCCATTCTCTCCATTCACTCTACTCTCCCACGATCCCACTTTTTCGGAGGTTTTGGGGTCTTGGTCACACTCATGCAGGGTGGTGTGGGTGTTTTCCTCCCATCACAAGTTTGTTTTGGTAATCCTCACACAGAGGGTCGTTCCATTCACTCTCCTCATGATTTTCCCCATCATTTTTGCTGAATCCTCACACACAGGCTGGAAATGGGATGGTTTTCCTCATGCAGGAGTTGGGGACTGTGATCTCATGCGGAAAGCTGGAGGGTTGGCCCGAGAGGCACGATTCTACTGTGTGTATGCTTTCCTTGTCAATGCTGGGAATTTGTCTTCCTCCCCATCTGTGGACTGTGTAAGGTTCTTGTTGTTTCATTATGGGATTGGGTTGTTGATATTCCCTGGTTTTTGGTTGCTGCGTGTGCACAATATCTTGTGGGGTTGCTTCTGATTTGTTTTGGCCATGCTAGGGACAATAACAACTTTGAATCGCCTTATCTGATCTGAGTTGTGTTCACCCTTTCATTTGGGTTGTCACCCTGTTGTCTTTATCTTCTTCGTAGAGCTATGAACTATTTGTTTTACTACGATATGCAGTGGTTGGTCTTCAGACTATTGAGAATAGGATTAGAGGCAGGGTATGCTTGAGAAAACTAGTGTTTGGAGCCACTCAGATAGAGTTAGACTGCTGGCTTTCTTCTCCACAACCCTTTAAGAGTATTGGAAAGGGAAGTTAGGGCCTGCAGGACTATGAAGTAGAGAAAGGAATAATTCCCGATGTTGGGTGTGTGGATGTCTTAGAAGTCAGGTTAACTCTAGTGTAGGCATCCTTAGCTCTCCATTGAGGCCACCAGCTTAGCATTTAGCCTTTCCTAGCTCCTTGATGGCCTGATAAACCCTACAGTTTGGGCTTGGATGATTTGTGTACCTTGGCTTAGTGTAAGTCTGCTTTGACCATTATTCCTTGAGGAATCATTCCCAGCTCGGGGGTAGCAGTGTTGCTGAGATATTGATGAGCACGCTGGCCTATGGTTGGGTGGAACATTGCAGCGATGTAGCTGGTTGTGGGATGAATCCTTTTTAAGATAAGTATTATTGACTATTTCGTCTCTACATTTATATTTACTGATTAATGAATATAATGAACATGTGGTATGCTTGAATGAATGTATGTTTTCTTCCGCTACGTATATGAAGGATTATGCATCATAGTATGTTTTATGTTTAAATCTTTTTATTTCAGCATTATATTCCTATTCATGTTCATGGGGCTATTTTCCCAGAGGGTTTTGATGGTTTGGTAGCGTCCTCTTCACCGGTCAGAGGGTCGAGGGTGTTACAGAATGGTATCAGAGAAAAGTTTATAGCATGGGCATGAATGGGCCATGAAAGGTCAGCTAGCAGAGGCAAGTTGCCTTCTCCCCAACAAAAATCAGAAGGAATCTATGCATGACAAAAAAAATTTGAGAAATTTGAAAAATTTCTCTAAGTATTGGAACCATCGGCCCATCGGAGGACTAAGTACGAAGGTCCTTCGACAGAGCGGAGAGATTAGTCTGACGGCCGCCCGATACAGACTCAGCCATCGGTGAAGCTTAGTCGACTGGATTGGCGATGATTAGTGGATGGGGTAGATGAAACGTTGGTAGAAAAGAGTGGAAATTAGTTTCTTGAACCGTCGACAGCGATGGTGGAGAGAAAACTTTTGAAATTTTTTCTAAGTCAGACCATTGGCGATCGGTAGGAGTTAGTTGATTACATCGCTGATGTTTAGACAATGGAATTGATGTTGAACTAAATTGGAAGAAACTAACAGATTATGCATCTACCATTGCAGTTGGCTAGTGGACTATCCTTCTGGTGGATAGTTGTTCCGACATCAGATGCGGCAGAAGACAAAGCAGAAAATAGTTAAGGAAATAGCCGACACAGTGGTGGGATCTTGAAGTAATTTTTGCTGAAATTTTCCTAAGTGTTGAAAGCATTGGAAAAACTTAGTTGATGAGATCACCGAAACAACAACAGAGATTAGTGGATTGATCGACAAAAATTAGAAGGCGTAAGTGCCAAAACGTCGACAGAAAGGACAGGAAGTTAGTTGGTGAAGCTGTCGATAGCAGCGGTGGAAAGAAGATTAAGGAGGAAATTTTGAAAATTTTTCTAAGCATTGCGACCATCGGCGATCGACGAAGATTAGTTGAAGGGATCAGTGAGATTTAGATGATGGAACCATCGAAATGCCGGCTCATTTAGTCAAACAGACCGTCAATAAAGGCCATCAGCGTCGGTGGAAGATAGAGGACGAAAGCGTCGACGCAAAGGAGAAGGAAGAAGAAAAATTTGAAAAATTTGAAGTACGAGAATGTTGGTGGAAAATAGAAGATGGGATTGCTGATAGACAGATGAAGAAGGTGCCGATGATGTGATGACAGAAATTAGTTGAAGGAAGAGCCGCAGTTTCGACGAAGATCTCCCGAAGACCGCTGAAACGGCGATGAAAGTTAGTTGTTTGAAGAGCCGATGCGGCGACAGAGAAGGGAAGAAAAATTTTGAAATTTCTCTAATTGCAAAAAGCGTCAGAGAAGTTTAGTGGATGAAACCATCAAGGAGCATTGGAAAAATCTAGCTATTTGTGCATCGGTCATTGTAGCATTATACGGGACTATGCATCCAATGGATAATGCATCAGATCACCGATGCCGTAACAATTAGTGGTTCCAATTCCCGACATGCCACCATCGAAAAACCTTAGTTGTTGAAGTCACCGACACACAGTGGATAGATTTTCGATAGCCAACAGAGTTACGGTCCGCAGGAACCACAGTGAGTTTGATTGCCACCGTTGTGGATGCCTCAGGAGTTATCCACTTGATGGATAGTTCCCCGGTCGTCGACACCGCGGAGAGGGTTGTTGTTTGAATCGCTGGTACGATGGGGAAGACTAGCGGATTAGATCTCAGAAAATTAGCTGACAAAACCGTTGATGGGTTTATATGGTTTACGGAAACCACAGTCAGTTTGTTGGTTGCAGTTGCAACTATTTAATGGACTATCCACTAGACAGACAATTGTTGGAGCCATTGATATAGCGGAAAACCTTAGCTGATGAAACCACGGATGTAGTGGAGAAAATTAGTGGTTCTCGCCACCAAAATGACGGAAGGAAATAGATGAACATGCCACCAATGAGCGTAGAGGAAACTAGAGCTTTTGGCCATCGAAACATTGAAAACTTAGTTGGAAAGAGACCCGATAGGGAGAAAGAAGGTTTAGGTTTTTCCAGTAGAATTTTTTTTAGCAGTTCCAGCTAGTGTTCCAGTGGGTTTTGCAATGAATTCTCATTGGATTTTTTAGCAGTTTTAGAACTGAAAAGGGAGAAAACCCTAGGTGGATGAAGTTAGCATTTCAGACCAAAATTTAGTGGTGTGTTTTGCTATCATTTTTGAAATGGTGTGGTTTTCACACCCGAGGTTAGAATGAAGCATGTGGATAGGAGTTGGAAAGATTATCCAGCAGGGAACAAGGAAGAATCACCAGAATTTGAATGCGGAGCAGAAAAGTACTAGTGGTTTCTTGGAAAGTGTGTTGCTTCAGGAATCGCATGCCTAGAGATAGCAAGGACTATGAAGTCAAACCAGCTGTTGTGTGGAAGAGGAGTTCCATGCAAAGATGAAGGATTTGAAAAGGGAAAATTCCTTAAACCCTGTCTTGCTAATTATGATTACAAGTTTTATACATGAAATGTATGAGGATATGCCTTGCATGCATAGGATATTACATATTGGTAATAATTATATATTTATAACGAACCACTAATGATAATTATTGCATTGGTGTTGGAATTAGTGGGAAAACCAACGATAACATGGACATGGCTGAATATGTTGCTGATGCTAATGAATGTGACTAGCAACCCTATGGAGAAAGGGATAAGGAAACAAGTCCATAATCAAAAGTTGGTGAGCAAATTCTACAAACTCCTGCTAAGGACCAACCAAACTGGTAATGTCAAGGGTGTAAGTAGGACCTGTGAAGGTAAGAATTTAATTATGACAATGGCATGGAGTGGTAAAAGCAAGAGGTCTCATACCATGTGGGTATCTAAAATTTAGACTACATTCATACAAAAATGTGTCATTCCTGTATGTGTTGTTATGAGCTTAGTAGCCCAAGGAAAGTAAGCATTGATGATCTTGATTATAGTCACGCATCCTATATGAAGTAGTCATGGTTAGGTCATGCCTGGTATGTTTGAATGGATAGTATTCCTGAATCAATGCAAGGTAGCATTGAGTGGGTATGCATTAAAAGATTTTATAAATCTTGTAGTTATGCATTGAATGGGTGCATATGAAAAGTATGGGTACAAATGTTGCGATGCAAATGCATGAATGCATTGAGGTAGTGCATGTGATATTATGAATAACCAATGACTGAAATGATGAATTGATGAAAATTCTGGAACCATTTCAAGAGATGTTATGAATGCAGGATAGTAAGTGCATGAAGAGGGTAGTCATGATCGATTGGCTGCCGGAAATGCTATATGGAAGGGAAAGATGGTACAATGATACGATTATGGAGTAAAGAGTATCTGAACATTTCATTTTGGCATAAATGATGTGACCTTGCGAATTTTAGTATGATAATGATTGCATGAAGTAAATGAGTTTTGGTAATATTGATGTGATTAATAGCTGGAAGTGTTTGAATTTTATAAATTCTAAAAATGCTTTAGTGATTGTTGCAGCAATGAAAAATTTATATGCATCAAGACTTACTAAGTGTTTGGTTGATTGAGGTTTAGGTTTCGGGTAGATTGTTTGGGGCATGTCAATTGGGGTAAGACCATGAAAAAGGCTGAAATCTACCATGTACAAGAGCCAAACCTTATGAGAAGAGTCTCATGGCTATGAAAATAGTTTGTATGCATGTTGGGTTGTTAAATTTGAATTGTGAAGTTTCAGGTTTAAGAAATTGCTGACAACTACTATTCACTATTGGCTTGCATAAGATTGTGTCAGGTGGACGCATTGTAAGTGGGTATTCATGTTATGCTAGTAAGCATAAAATTATAATGGGCATAGTGGTGCTGCTTACAAGAGACACACAATTGAGGATCACCTCATTGCCAAGCAAATCAATTCCTGTAGTAGACAGAGTTGCAAATTCATATTGAATTTAATTACTAATGCCATTGCTTGGTTATGGAACAATCAAATTTGGATTGTATTAGTAGATACTGATTGACTATTTGGCTACTTGATGAATGTGCCAGGGGTACACACTGCAGGAAGATCATGTGTGATGGCCTACAGGATCCAAACTTCATGGGAAGGTTTTCCCTTATCTTGGAAATGGGTTTCGGGTGAAACTCCATTGGACATCTTGCAAATGTCTCATCTGCACTACATGTTTGGTAAGCAACATGAGTGGGATGGTATGGATTATGTTAGTAAGACATGTGTGAATATGAAATGTAAAAAGAAGTTGGGATGGAAAATCGAGGGACTGTCAACTCAGAGAAGGGAGCCCCCATTCCTCCTTAACGAAGGAATACTGCATCGGCAAATGGATAAGTGTTATGTGACCCTAGCTAAGAATATGCATGTCAAATTATTAAAATTCCATATCCAGAACATGTTTCGATTTTATTTCCATGATGACTGATTGCTTGAGTATGAATAGGGCCTACATGGTACACACCGAAAAAGGGTGCACACTTTTCTGATGTCAGATCATGGAAGGCTTTTTTAATATTGATTACACCCTAGGGAGTGGATGCACTCCTAGTGTCTCGATACTTGATAGTGAATGATGTGAAATGTGGTTACGGTTTTAGAGCAATAACGCTAACGAATATGCTTATATTTCTTGTGTTGTTAGGCTAAACAGATGTAGTCTGGTATTGTACACTAAATGGACAATGGTTTGAGCTCATCCTACCTCCTACTAAAGAGCACAGAGAAGGAGACACTTCCGAGGGACTGTCAACTCAGAGAAGGGAGTGGTCTCTTGTGTGATATGGGGTAGTGGAATTAGAGCTCACTACTAGAAATGAAACCTGGAAATGGTTGTTTATTGTTGATTTAAGTGCATGTGTTATTGTTGATGGCATGATAAACCCAATTGTGTTGGCTTGGATGATGATTAGTTGTTGATATAAGTGTTTTGTTGAGATAAATCATTACTACATTTCGACCAAAAATCCGACGGCCGTCATGTCGGATTTTCGACACTTTTCTGTCGCATGTACGACACTTTGGTTTTTTTTTAAGCGTCGGAAACTTGTCGTCGGTTATCCGACACCTAAGTAACCGTCGGTTAAGCGACACTAAAATAACCGTCGGTTGAATGTACATCGTCGGTTATCTGACACTTATTAAGCAACGGTGACGAAATTTTTTAAGAACTTTTACACCTACAGGCGTCGCTTAACCGACGGAGAGACCGATTAAGCGTCGGATCATCGACATGAAGAACTGTCGCGTAAGTGACAGATATAAAGACTAGGCATCAGATAAGCAACATATCCAACTGTCGCTTAAGCGATGGATATAAATACTAGGCGTCGGATAAGAGACACTTATAACCGTCGCTTAAGCGACGGAAGTGAATTTAAAAAAAAAAAAAAAATTCTAAATTAGGTATAAAAAAAAATAAAATATTTGCTCCGTTTTGCACTGTCTTATCCTATGCATAAAGATGGTCTGCAAAAGGAATTATAGCCAACTCCCAAGTACTTAATGGGATACTTGAAAATAAAATACAGAATAGCTCTCCACAGGCTGCTCATAGCAAAGCTCTTCTATATAATAATAGTGCCATTACTTTCAACCGTAGTCACCAAGAATGCTTCTTTTTATTAGGAAAAAGTGATTGACATCGAATGATAGGAAAAAAACAAAATTTGAACTTGATTTCTGATATTAAATTAAACTCACATAATCAGATATTATGCCAAAGTTGGAAGATCAACCCCATCTACTAACAAATTTACTTTGACTTAATAGCATAGACTCACCTAAATTAGAAGCATACAACATTAAATAACTTGTGGTCAAGTGGTAAATCATGAGAGTTTTCTTCACCAACACAATCAATAATAATATGCTATCTTGTGATATCTCGTTGCTAACTGATATATATTCATCAAAGGAATAGGCCAAGTGCAAGCTTTGGGTGATTCTGAAAAGAAAGCCCTAGATTGTGGCATCTAAGACACTTCATAATTCGCTCTCCATTATATACAACATCCTAATAATTCTATGCACTACACTTATAGATTCATCAGTTATAAAACTTCTAGAAGTGTTTTAAAAAATTCAACTATTTAGTCAATTCGAATACTTAGATTCCTATTTGTGTCCTTTAAAAACAACTCTGGGATTCGGGTTATAGTCAACAGTTATACTTCAAAATAATTTAATAATATCTACATTCTAATGTGATTTATCACGAGGATTGTTCATCTCGTCCTAGAATGAATATAATGATCTAGTGCATCAGTACTACATATCTGATGGAATAAAACCATTTACTTCATATTTTACTCTGTTCTCTCCTCAATATAAACCCCCATGCATCAGAGATGCAGCAGATAGTAATAAGTATAAAACGTGACAATTTTGGGACAACTTTCAGTAGGCATTACAAATTTCGAATCACCAGTATTCCCGTGAGACTTCTTGCAAAACATGTCTTTAGAAGGCTAAGCTTACAAGTCCTGCTCAGGAAAACACGAGATGCAAGGCAACAAATGTGGTCTTGTTTATAACAAATGCTCTCAACACAAACTTAAGCATCAAAGATATTGAACATGTTATGTAAACTGGGGAAGGTGAAGAAATATCCAATAATATAGCCTACACAATATGCCAATTAAAATCAAGGAATCACTGAATGATATTTACAAAAAAATCTACCATGTTCTGCATATCTATTGTCAAGATACCAATTATCAAAGTATCCTGCCGAAGGAAGAAATCAAAACTTTAACATTTTTTATACCTAAAAGGACCCTTAGGATCTCTTGGAGGGAATTCAACAGCATCCAAAGCTTCAAAAAGGCAAGGACCATTCCACCATCCACAGACATTTTTTGGGACCTTGTCTTTCATGTTAGTACCATGAAGGGCCGAAATTGGAAGAAACTGCACATCTGGACAATGAAATGCATTTCAGATTTATAAAATCAAATTGCTCCGGTCACATATAGTAACTTGCAACCACCTTGCTAAGTCCAAAAAATGTGAAAAATAAATGACCGTTTTATACTTGAGAATGCACCTTATGATGTAAAAATAGCTATCTACACAGATCAGACAGCATATACAAACATAAACCCTGGGAAATGTGTATCAATGAAAGACAGATATAAAAGTGCCAAAACCGTTCTCTTGGTAGCTCAAAATAAACGTAAGCAAAATGGAATATCTATCAATAGCATGACCTTTCTTTAAATTGTAGCCACAAGACTTCAAAAAGGGGCTTATCTTCTCCTCAACTTCATCAAACCTGTAAGCAGCAAAAAAGGAGATTAATCTTCTCCCAGAAATAACAGAAAGAGAATTGAAAACATATAAGGAATCTGCTGATTAAAAGTTTTTTGCTGTTTAAGTCTATCCTCTTCAAATTATCTTAAGCTTTCCAATCATTGAAGCATCTACTGAATAACTTGTGAGTTCCAATAACCAGACATTAAAGGTTAACATGTACCTGCTTCAATGATGGGGAAAGTTTACTTCTTCGGTATTCATTTAGCGACTACAACCCAAGACTTCTACTCAATGAACTCTTCTTGCAGTCTCTTTTTAGAAAGGGTTATGAATTTGATCCTGCAGTTCAGGTTCTCTTGTATTGAATACCACAAAAAAAATCAGGTTCTCCATAATATAATATGTGCAAGAGATTTTAAAAGTATAGAAACGAGAGAGATATAGCAAAACGTAGAAGAGGGAGGGAAGTAGTGAGATAGGAAGGCTCCAACTTTTCAAGGGAGTGTTAGCACTCGAGTAATCTATATGGTAGGGAGACCAAAGTCTATACTTAGAACAGTTGCAGGCAGGGAGGGATTTTGCAACAGTTCAACTAGAAAGATGCCCATTTATAGAACATTATTTTTGTCCTTAGAGAGAGGCTTGTAAGCTAAAATGCCAACCCATTGAGAAGATGGACTTCCAGGAAATCGTAGAAGTTGTGCACACAAATCCATAGGACCAAGAGACATAGTAAGTGGAGATTTCGACTTCAAACTAGAGAGGCAGACAAAGAAACCACTGCCATCAAGCAACTCCTTCCAGTGATGTAGTCCAACAGGCCTTAATTGACCATCTTGATCACCCTCAAGAACACTTGATACTGAGTGGCAAATGCGCTCCAGGATATCATTAAAGCAGAAAATTTTGATGAGTCATCAAGCTACCTGTGTTTTGTTTCAAACAGCAAGCTTTCATTTATTTTCTTGAAAGGATTTCCACTCAATAAAAAGTCTTCCAAATATGCTTTTCTAAGTCAAACTGGCTGAGATTTTTCCTGAATGACTCCTTAACTTCATTAAGATTTTCGGTGATGAACTAGGTATATGATGGCTTACGGTTCCTGTACAGTACTCTGTTATGTTTTCTCTTATTTGTGTATCCTCATAGAACCCTCTTTTATTACCAATATGGACTGCTGAAGTGTCCCTCTACTGGAGGTGTGGTATGGTTTAATCTTTGATCAACTGCCTTGCTGCTTATTAATGCATTTAATATTTCATATTCTCACTATGGAGTGATGCACATACACATTATATGAACAGTCCATTCAACATTCATGAAATAACAGCAGTAGCAAATTAATTCTTTAGCAAGGATTCATTACCAAAAATAAGAACAAGACATCTCACCTTGTGAAATATTCACCTGGCACAAAACATAATCACCATTGAAAGTAAATCAATTTCCTTGGTACTTTAAGAACTAAACAACTGAATGGCAGGATAATCAATTTTGTTATCCTATTTGCAGCCATCCTAATATCTAAGAAGGGAAAGAAATAAAACCTGCCCTACAACAGTCTCCACATCCTTCTTCTATTTCATATACAGTTTTCTTTTAGAGATAAATATTTCAGACTCGGTTGTTTGACACATTACAAACATGTTAATTCACTGAACTAAGAAAGATGGCATTAAATATATATTTCCCGTGACAAGAAGGAAGTTGGACCATACCATTGCTTGTCCTAGTTCAAGTTGAGTGTGTGGCATTACAAATTCAGGAGGTAGTAAAGTCATGGCAGGTGGTGGTATCATGCTAGGTGGCGGAGCCTCCTGCTGCACAGGATCAACCAGAGGTTGCTGCTCATCTGGAGCACTATCATCAATGCCTGAAACTAAAGAAAGCCAATTTTCAAAAAGAAGATTTTCAAAGGGAACTTTTCATACTAAACAGTAGCAGCAATGAAGAATAACCTAAACAAAGACAACAAGAATTCAGAAACTCAGAATCTTAGTGATCTCAGTTATAACTTGTATGAATTAACATGAACATTGAGACCAAAAGAAAACGAGTGTAGCCAAGTAAAAGGCATAGTCAAAGAGATTATCAAATTCTTTTGTTTTAAAAAAATATTATAAGGTGTCATCACTGTTGTTTGAATGTTGTCAATCTTACCTACTACCCATTGAGATTTTCTCTTGTCAAAATAGCAATGCCAAACAGTACTAGAAGAATGGAAAGGAAAAAGCAATCACATATTTTGTCAAATAAATATACTTTTTTGAGAGATAGATAATTTTCCATCCTAAAGTCAAGGTTAGGAATACCACAAAATTTTCATGGTAAAGGTCAAATGGGCTCATGGCATAACTGAAACTTGAAATGTTGTGATTAGGATGGACGCCCTAGAAACAGTGAATTTCATGTTATACTGTACATCTGTTGATCGGCTGAAGGATAGAAATAAAAATTTGAAATGTTGAAAATGTAACATCTTAAAACTAAAAGGATAGAAATATGGAATACATGCAATATATCAAATTTCACAAAGTTGTAAAAAACTTTTCCCCTTGTCCACCAAACCAGGGAAAAATCCAACACCAAATCCTTTCAGCAGTATCCCAACTATACAGAGTTCAAACTTAGCTGCTACTAATCAATGTTATATTATAAAAACAGGGTCAGAAATACACCACAAGCATGACAAGCAGAAACCTATTTAAGACTAACTTTAGAACTTAAATTTATTGGACAAGGGCTCACAATAGCTGCTGAAGTCCTATATATTCATCATGCACTAAAAATATGATAAACTAAAGTTTTACATTAGGTTTTAAAAATAGTCCCTTTGCATCAACAAAGAGTTCTATGGAGAGACCAAAACAGATATCATCAGAATTGTACAAGTGGAAAACACATTCAGATGTCCAATAGAACCTCTTCCAGATACAGAACTGTAAAAGTAGTATCAAGTACAAATATCATAATGTACAAATAAGGCAGATGCTCTTCAATTTCTGGCTCCCTAAAGGGTTCTCAGTTCAACAAAAAAAATTGAGCATGAAAGAAAAGGTATGGTACAGCCAAACCATTGCTTTGATGCTAGGACCAGTTTTCAAAACAACCACCAAGACACCCTTCCCTTTTCCCTATCCCCATTTAGGAAATTGCTAAGTTATACATACTTTTTGCCCTTCCCTTTTCCCCATCCCCATTTATGAAATTGCTGAGCTTACATACTTTTTTGTCAAAATGCACTGCCTTGAATCTCTTAAGATGCATTGCCTTTGGATTTTGAATTTATGCCACATGAACAGCCCTGCTCTGCAAATGACAGTGTTTCTTACTCCAGTAATATTCCTTTACAAGTAGTTGTTGAAGTGCTTAGTTTTATTAAAGAGTGCATTTTTTCTCCAGATTGGCATTCTTCTATTTACGAAGAAGCCTGTCACCAAATTAATGAAGAACATGTTAGTGCTCTTTTACGAATGCTACAGCCACAACTTTCAGTTGATGAAAGAATGGAGGGGGCTGGTGTTTCAGATATGTCCTATGAAAAACACTTCCTTGAACATTTTCACAAAGAGCTGATATTTGCTCCCATATTTCCTCCCACTCAATCTAGTAATTAAGGTGAATCAACATGGAATGGTAAACAAGAGAAGAAATAGGAAATGGAAAATAAATATTGACTTCATTAGAAGCAACTACACCAAGGTGGACTAAAGGGTTCTCAGTTCAACAAAAAAAATTGAGCATGAAAGAAAAGGTATGGTACAACCTGGCACACTTTCATTTAGATTGAAAGATAGATTCTTACCAACAGAATATCATTGATCTGTGCCATGAAATGGGGAGCTCTAGGAGGGCCACTTTTGGTATGCAGAATTAGAAATTAAAACATATTAGGGACCAACCTCAAACAAAAGTAGTACCAAATTTGGGACAAATACAAGGCTGAACTCTCCTTCCTCTCAATTATATTATTCATAAAAGAGTCAAATGAGTCAAACGGAAACTGCATTCTGATTTGTAAATGGGTTCAAATTCTAGAATCAAAAGAACCTGGCATAAATAGCTTTAATGTTGCTTGTTGGATAACCTTGAAAGTGGAGTGTAGGTTTGCTATGGAAAATAAGGACAAGTTATAAACTTATATGAGTAAAGAGGGGTATTGATACTAGTGTCATACACAAACTACTTATGATAGAAGCACAACTCTGATCATTTATGCCATATGGAAGAGAGGAACATCATGGAAGACTTGACCAAGGGAGAGGTAAACAAAATGCTAGTATGATGCAGATGTGGACAAATGGAACAAAAGAGGTTAGTGAGTCTGGACCTGACTTTAAATTTTTTATTTAAGGGTTCTCAGATTTCTATTCCCCTTGGATCAAGGTAATAAAATCTTGTGAGAGATATGCACTTGAATGGTTTGGGAGGTCACTTTGGAAGGGATAAGACTTTTGGATTAGTGAATGAGAAGTATCCCCAAGGTAACTACAAGAAGTTACAACCCAAGAAAATTGGGCACTGGTTAGAAGAGCAGATTAGCAAGGAGGTTCTGAAGCTCAGGTGCAGATGGGAACTGGTAGTACAAGCTTGGAAGAAGGAATATTGGTTGTTGAACTAGGCAGGTTTAGAAGAGCAAGTGGAAAAACCACACCTAGACAGTACTTGTCCTGTGCTCTAGATATCAGGAGCTTCCAGAGGCTAACTAGATTGAATCGTTGTGATATAAATCTTGTGAAAAAGGAATTAACCAAAACAAAGGTGCCCATATCTCAATATGGCAGTGGTGTATCAGAGGAAACCATCCACAAGGCAGCACTTGAACAAATTTTACGAAGATTGCTCAATTTTCTCAAGCGAGAGACATTCCAAGGAGGTGTCAAGGAAGTGAATGAAAGGGTGTTAACTGTATTGGACGGGAGTGGATCAGGTAGAGTTGATCTGGGCTTGTTTTATGCCATTCTTGCCCCCATTTGTGCAGGTCCCCCAGAGAAGATAAAGCGTTATGCTTTCGATGCTTTAGTATGGTGTTCAGTAAAGGGTATTGGTGCACAGATTGGGAAGCTAGATGCAACTTCCTATATTAGACTGTTAAGGGCAGTCTATCTTCCATCAGAAGGAGTGAGTGACATGATGGAAGTTCATGGAGAGGATGATACTGCAAGTATCTCATTTCCTGAGTTTTTGGAAATGTTTGATGATCCAGACTAGGGGTTTGGCATCATGAACACCCTAGTGAAGCTTGAGGCAGGTGACAGGGTACGTCATGGTCAGCTAACCTATGCATTTTGATCCTATCCAATTATAGGACCAAGATTCAAAGAGGTGAATTCTCGTTTTAGCCTATGTTCAATTTGCTACAGTGAAGGGAAGGTACCCGTGGCATTCAAGCAAGAAGAATATAGGTTTAAAGAGTATGGAAGTGAAACCAAGGCGATGAAAGACAAACTCAAACTATTTTCTTTACATAGTGATTTCTCCCCAGATAATCCCTAGTGCTGCTTTCTTTTCTGGCATAGAAATTGAGGAATCCAACTCATGGTGGTTGTCTAATGCCAAGTATTTCAGGCTATTCTTCTCCACAATCCACAATTGTGTAGAGGTGGGCACAATTATTTTGTGGAATGGTTCTCTTGTTCCAGTGTGAAGCAGATCAGCTCTATTTTCCTTTTCTCAAATGGAAGTTGTAGAAACATATTTATGGATGTTGTCAAATGTCAAATAGTTGGAGCCATTTTTACTCACAAATCATATAGAGGTGGGGGTGGTTCTTTTGTTCTAGTGTGAAAAGGGTTTTGTTGTAAGTATTCATTTTTTTTTGCGGGTTTAAAAACTGAACTGAGAAGAAAGAGCTTCTCATTACCAACTAGAGTTTATAGGTTATGGATCGACTAGAGCTCTGCATCGACTAGATAGACGAGTACCCCCCTCCCCTAGTACATACAAGTACTTCCATCTCGGCAATGCAATATTGGCAATGCATCAAGACAATTTCTAATTTATACTGCTTAAACACAAATTCATTATACTGCTTAAAGCCTACAGAGATTCAATGGCTTCAAACTTACCCCAAATCCTCTACCTCCACTAGCGATTCCGCGACCTGTAGCTGCTCTTCTTCTTATGGTTTCACTAAAGATACTCTCTGGCTTCAGATTAAAAGAGGTAAAACAAATTGCTTTCTTGTGACTATCTTACATTTTGAAATAAAAATGTGCATATCATCAAAATTCCATAAGGAGCTAAGTGTCATACCAAAACAAACATCGAAGGATTAAAACAATAAATATATTTCAAAGTGAAATGGTATTGAGAAAGGAAACAATGGAAGAGAGTCAGTTCCACGACCTGTCACCCACAAGCTCAACCTGCAGAAGCATGTGGATGACTTCTAAATATTCAAAAGAATTGAACAGCACCAGGACAATATAGTCTAAAACAGTATGCACCTTTATAAAGTCCCATCTGCAGCTGCACCTAAAACGGCTATAACTAGAATAGAACATGTATACCACATGAATCAATTACAACTTACACACTACATTAATATATATTCTATTTGTCTATGTCCAAATGCTTAAAAGAAGAAAACTAAGTTGTTAGTATGCCCATTCTATGAAGAAAAGTTGCCAAAGTTAGATATTTACAATAGAAACTTACAAAATCAGTAGCATTATACTTCATATCTTATATACCCATTTTTAAATAGCCCTATCATATTGTGAAAGGACAAACAAGGCAATTAAATTGATCTAAAAAGGTAAAATATTATCAACAATAATAGAACACAAAGGTTCTCACCAGTGCAAATTTTCCACTGGAAATCATCCAAAGAGCACCATCCTTTTCTGGAGACAAATCCATTTCTGATAAGCTAAGGAAATCCCCATGTACTGCAATTGTCCTGGCGTCAGCAAGAACCAGCTTACATTCTCTTTCTGCTTGCTCAAGTTTAACACGGGCAAGCTCTACCTCTTCTACACCATCAGGAACCACCTCATCTGTCTCCTCCTCAACGCCTTCCTCTTACACACTAAAAATATTGATCCCATTTTGTATGTATGTGTGTACTCCCCCACCTTGCCCTACTTTGATCCCAAATCCACTTCTAGGAAAAAATCCATTCAATTTCAACCCGAACCTTCTCACTGTCAGTATTTGGCTTACCTTCTGAATACTGGCATGTACATGTTCTCCTTGCAAAAGAAATGTGCAATCCCTGATCTCGGGGTGTAGAGACCTATCCATATCAAGAGGTAACTGGCTCATAGACAACAACCCCCGATTTCCACATTGGTGTGTTCACGCAGACTCTTTACCTCAGCCTCGGATAAATATTTGCATTCCAACAGTTGCTCTATCTGTCTATCCAAATCAGCATAGGAAGGCATATCTGATCCCAAGCGGATCCAGCACCAACCGATCTCTCTGTTAACAAATCCAAAATCTCTGCTCGCCCCTTCTCCAAATGCCCCAAAATCCAATAGCCGGCCAGAGTCAAAATCCTTGACTAACTATAGAAAGCTCCAAATCTCCCAAAATCCCGGCCTGTTTCCAAAATTCAAAACCCTGCCACTTGCTAAACAATCAGAAGAGAAAGTTTAATCACCATTCTGAGAAAAACCCACCTTTCATATAAGCATTCCACCGCTGGAAATGCAATTGGATCCACAACAGGTGCCCTCGTTACCGGCCCTCTGTCGCTGTCATTATGTATATGTACCAGAACATATACAATCAGATTTAATCCAAAACATCAAAAGCTAGAATTACCTAGGTCGGAATTTTATTGTGTATGCCTGCCCATCAAATTGTTTTACCTCATTTCGCCCTGAAATTCTTCTAATCTCTCGCCCCCTTCCCTTTGTGTTTGTCACTCACACAAAGTTGAAATCGTCTTTTCAAACTAAATGAAATTCACTCTAATGAAGGATACATTGCAGACAAATTAGATCATGATGTGCCCAGTTGTTACATACTCAATTTGTATTATATCATAGTTTGGGCTTTCACAATGTTATATTTTATGTGATATTTTCATATATTTTAATAAATAAATTATCCTTGAACACCCCCTCAAAGGCACCTAAACTTCAATTAGGTTGAATATTTTTTTAGGTAATAAATAAAGACCAATAACACCTACCCACGAAGGCATGTATCCAATTTGAGAAAAGCTCAAAGTTGTTCAACTAGGGTGGGGTGGGTGATTGAGGTAACCACCATTGACTTTAACGATATATTATTATAGGCATCCATTTCAAGATCCATGGAAGGAAAAGTTGTGAAAATATTAAAATTAAGTTAAGATTGGATTCTGGTTAAAAATAATAATATGTTTTGGGAATTGCACGTGATTGCTATTTAAACAAAAAAAGTTTATCTCTCCATGTATGGAACCTTATGGATGTGGAGACATTGCAACATTTAAGATACCATTTCTCCATGAATTGACAACGCACCAAATGCAATGTCTAAGATACCATAAGATACCAACTTTCCATGAAATGACCACAAGCTAGTGATGGAAAAATGTCATTCATTAACAATTGGATAACAATGCATATGAAAAGTGCATGGACTCCATGGATGTCATAACTTTGGGTGACATTCAAAACCATCTCAAAGTATCAATAGTTTTTTTGTTTTTAAATAATAACTCATTTTTCTAGTTTAGATATCAAATGCAATGTCTAAGACACTATCCCTCCATGAATTGACCTCGAGCGAGCGATGTGACACCACCATCAATTAACTGTTGGACCATAACACTGTTGACTTATCAATCGTTTTATCTCATCAAAAATTTGACCTATTAGATCATTGACCAATGCCACATGTCATCCATCTCCTAATTTCAACTTTATGTTGGCAATGAAGCCAACGTCAAATGTGTCATGTTGATAGAAAAAGCATGTAGTAACATCATAGCACGAGTCCCATCTATCGACATTAACAAGCTTAGCTTAGTTTGAGCAAGCAAGGCTAGTGTCGAGGTAAATATAATCCATGATGCCTTCAATCAGCCATGTTGACAGAAGCATTGTAGTTATTCCACTACCAAATTGGGTTACCTCGTGGTATAGAATCCTTGAAATCGATTTTTTTCTAGGCAAAATAGTTTACACTCACTCAAGGAGCCGTTGCTTAAGAAATCGAGGAATCCAACTCATGGTGGTTGTCTAATGCGAAGTATTTCAGGCTATTCTTCTCCACAATCCACAATTGTGTAGAGGTGGGCATAGTTATTTTGTGGAATGGTTCTCTTGTTCCAGTGTGAAGCAGATCAGCTTTGTTTTCCTTTTCTCAAATGGAAGTTGTAGAAACAGATTTATGGATGTTGTCAAATGTCAAATAGTTGGAGCCATTTTTACTCACAAATCATATAGAGGTGGGGGTGGTTCTTTTGTTCTAGTGTGAAAAGGGTTTTGTTGTAAGTATTCATTTTTTTTTGCGGGTTTAAAAACTGAACTGAGAAGAAAGAGCTTCTCATTATCGACCAAAGTTTATAGGTTATGGATCGACCAGAGCTCTGCATCGACTAGATAGATGAGTACTCCCCTCCCCTACTACATACAAGTACTTCCATCTCGGCAATGCAATATTAGCAATGAATCAAGACAATTTCTAATTTATAATGCTTAAACACAAATTCATTATACTGCTTAAATCCTACAGAGATTCAATGGCTTCAAACTTACCCCAAATCCTCTACCTCCACCAGCGATTCCGTGACCTGTAGCTGCTCTTCTTCTTGCCTGCACGCTCTTGGGAAACTGTTTCTAACCAAACTCGTACCCACACCCAGGAAAATATCATTGCAGAGGACAAAGAGGCTTCAAACCCTTGCTCCAATTGCAAACTGTGCTTCAAACCCTTGCTCCAACTTCGGGCATTCCGCGTGTAGGTGATCAACAATTGTAGACTGTACGAGTGCGAGAGGGAAGGAAGAATGAATTTCACATAGAGCCCATGGTTCATAAAGCAGAATATCCCCTTTTTGTTCCCCGATGATGTGTTACTTGAATTTTCACTCTAACTGTGCCTAGATTTCTCTATTCGATTGCTTAAGTTGTCACTTTATTCCAATCATTGATCAATTATGTTTGCTCAAATTATTCCAAGCATTGACATCCTAATCGAGCCATGTCACTTGTCCTCCCAGTGTGGTTACAATGTAGATACCTTGTAATGATGATATCCTACTAAAAAACTAGATCTCAAGCACCTTTAATCAATATTTGTTTATCACAATGCCAACAAGTTGTATGACAAGTCACGAGTGATTCTTTAAAACCCAATTACTAAATCAATCGCATGAATAAGAAATTTTTGAAAATACAATCCAACATACCTTATAACTAGTGCAAAGAAAAATGAGGGAAGGTTTGGTTATATAGGGTAAAACTACAACTCAATAAGGCCAAGATACACTGGGAAGGAGATAATTTGGGAAACAAATTGTTTCAAAAAACAGCCCCTTCACTCCCTCGACCAAAACTATGGATTCTTGAACCTAATGCCATTTATTTCTTATTGAGCAATTTATGCGTCGTCGCTTAAGCGACGCTTAGGAGGATAGCCGTCGCTTAAGTGACGCTTATAAGCCTAGATATCGCTTAAGCGACACTTATGCCCACCATTTCAAAAAAAAAAAATTATCTTTCTGATTTTTGGTACGGTTAAAATGAAAAATCCACGCATCGTCGGAAAAAACCGTCGGATTTTGGATCGAAATGTAGTAGTGAATACAGGCGATTTGCTGATGGTATGATAAACCCAACTAAAATTTGGCTTGATTGTGCTTAATATATATATAAAAGGATGTTGTGAAGTAGCCTATGTGTTGGCCTAACATCCAAGTCCATAGGCGATCCCAAGGCTTACAAAGCGAAGCAGGATCCTATGGACCAATGAGGAAACACACAATACAGATAAGTATTGGATTATTTTGCAAATTCTTGCTTATGAATATACATGTGTATATGATTTGGTTATGATGTTTAAGCTCTTGTTATAGAGATAAAAACCGATGAGAATAAACTAAATATATGAATCTATTCAATGTTTGAATATAGTTATCGCTGGAAGCGAGGACTATGAGAGCATCCTAGGGGTGCATGTGGACATGTGACTGTCGTGAAGAGCTCAGAATGAGCAGTAATGAAAAATGTGCTAGTATGGCTGTGAAGGTCCTAGCAGCCGATACAAACCATGTGGGGAGGCTCCAGGTTGAGAGGTTTGAAAAAAACCGGAGACACTAAGTGTCATGACCAAGAGGGATTGGTCAAGCATTCACGGTGAAGTGAAAGAGGATGAGAGCATGAAAAGCCACAGCGATGGTGTGGGTTCTAGGATGGAACAAAAACAAAGAGGGGAAAAACTCTTGCTGCTCTCTCTTGCCTTTTGATTATATATATATATATACTTATGCATTATGAAAACAAAGGATTGTTGAATGCATGTATGACTGGAAATAGAATGTGTTTAATTGTTTAATGTAAATTATGAATGTTGGAATAGTTGATTCCCTGCCCAAGAATGGACATGAATGAGCTCATGTGCCTATTGGGAAGACATGAAAAATATGAAAGTCTCCTTGATGAGACTTGGACTGTCATGCCAATTGGGAAATTAACTGGCTGATTTTAATGTCTATATTATGCTTGGTCTGACAAAATTTCAATGGTGCATTTCACAGGTGAGAAAGTGAAATCCAGTGGTGCACATTGGTCATGGAAGTAGACCAAAAGATGCTGGACTTGGCTGGAAGTATCCTTCAAATGATTGCCAGGACCCAAGAGAATCTTGGAGAGATGCTCAAGATATAGAAAAGGTAGAATGAGATGAACCACCAGATTTTGCAAGACTCTATTGGTTTGCAAAAGGAGGTAAAAATCCTTCTGGGGGAAATTCGTAAAGGCAAGGAAAGTGGATCAATGATGGGACATTCATCCAAGAAATCCGTTAAGGAACGGTCCAGGCATGAAGACTCGAAGGAAATTGAGCAGGGAAAGATGAAGCAGCCAGCGAAATGTTGGAAATGCGGAGGACATCATTTACGTCGGGACTGCCTAGCGAGGGAACATAAAGAGGGAAATAGTCACAAAGTTCCTAGACTTGGGGATGAGCTGAAAGATGAGAAGCCCATGGAATCTGAGGGGCTTGGTCCTGAAATTTCAAAGTAAATAATTGAACATGGGACAGATTTGCAAAAATTTTGAAATTTTGATGTGCAAGTTGTATATGTATTCCTATGTATTTGAACACCGAGGACGATGTTATTCCAAGGGGGAGGGGATTGTGATGTCCTTGGTTTTGACCCCGGTTACAATAAAAGGTACATAATGTATATATTGTAATTAATCATGGTGAGGAGCTAAAGGAAAAATCCCCACCATCGGTTTGGTTGTGTATGTTTCAGCAATAGGGATCATTGTCGATGGTATATCGTGCTGCTCGGCACACTATAGTTTTTGGCATCATGTAAATATGCACATCAATTAAAATAAACCTGCAGCCAGCTACGACGGTGGAATGTTGAATGAAAAGAAAATGATTCCTAAGGTTAAGTGGGTGTTTTCCAACTTGTGGGGGTCATTGGGAGTTTGCCAGGTGTCAACCACCCATTAAGCTTCTGTTGTCTGTTAGTTGGGAGCATTTATTGCTGAGTAGTGGTGGGTGTGGCAGGACTGTCAGTCCTTTCCCATGCTCCCACTCCACTAGCAGAATCTTCCTCTTAACGTCGCGTGGGGCAGAAGAAACATCCTTTCCATTCTCTCCATTCACTCTACTCTCCCATGATCCCACTTTTTTGGAGGTTTTGGGCTCTTGCTCACACTCACGCAGGGCGATGCAGGTGTTTTCCTCCCACCACAAGTTTGTTCTGGTAATCCTCACACAGAGGGTCGTTCCGTTCACTCTCCTAATGATTTTCCCCATTTTTTTTCCTGAATCCTCATGCACAGGCTGGAAATGGGATGGCTTTCCTCACGCAGGAGTTAGGGACTATGATCTCATGCGGCGAGTTAGAGGGTTGGCTTGAGAGGAATGATTCTGCTGTGTATAGGATTTCCTTGTCAATGTGGGAATCCATCTTCCTCCCCATCTGCAGACTATGTAAGGTTCTTGTTGTTTCATTATGGGATTGGGTTGTTGATCTTCCCTAGTTTTTGGTTGCTACGTGTGCACAAAATCTTGTGGGGTTGCTTCTATGTTGTTTTCACCATGCTAGGGCCAAGAACAAATTTGAATCACCTTGTCTAATCTAAGCTATGTTCACCCTTTCGTTTGGGTTGTCACCCTGTTGTATTTATCTTCTTCATAGAGCTATGAACTGTTTGTTTTACTGCGGTATGCAGTGGTTGGTCTTCGGACTGTTGAGAATAGGATTGGAGGCTGGGTATGCTTGAGAAAACTGGTGTTTGGAGCCACTCAGACAGAGTTAGACTGCTGGCTTTCTTCTCCACAACCCTTGAAGAGTATTGGAAAGGGAAGTCAAGGCCTGAGGGACTATGAAGCATAGAAAGGACTAATTCCTGGTGTTGGGTGTGTGGATGTCTTAGAAGTCAGGTTAACTCTAGTTTAGGCATCCTTAACTCTCCATTAAGACCACCAGCTTAGCATTTAGCCTTTCCTAGCTCCTTGATGGCCTGATAAACCCTACTGTGTGGGCTTGGCTGATTTGTGTACCTTGGCTATGTGTAAGTCTGCTTTGACCCTTATTCCTTGAGGAATCATTCCTAGCTCGAGGGTAGCAGTGTTGCTGAGAGATTGATGAGCACACTGGCCTATGGTTGGGTGGAACGTTGCAACGACATAGATGGTTGCGGGACGAATCCTGTTTAAGATAAGTATTCTTGACTATTTTGTCTTTGCAGTTATATTTACTGATTAATGAATATAATGAACATGTGGTATGTTTGAATGAATGTATGTTTGCTTCTGCTATGTATATGAAGGATTATGCATCATAGTATGTTTTATGTTTAAAGCTTTTTATTTCAGCATTATATGCCTGTTCATGTTCATGGGGCTACTTTCCTGGAGGGTTTTGATGGTTTGGTAGTGTCCTCTTCGCTAGTAAGAGGGTTGGGGATGTTACAGAAGCCACGAGCCAAAAATCTTGCTCTATATTTTTCTATGCTGTCGTCTGCAACATGCTTGATCTTGTAGATCCATTTGGAAGTTACAATAGACTTATCTTTTGGTCTTGGGACAACATCCCAAAAATCATTCTTCATGATCGATTGATATTCTTCGATCATAGAATCCTTCCATTCTTTCCTTTCTGTTGCTTCTTCATAGTTGGAAGGCTCTTTATCGATTAAATCACATAATAAGGCTACATACCCTGAGCAGGACCTGGTCCCCTTTCTTTCTTTGTGATTCTCTCCTGGAGCCCCATATTTTTCTACACCTTGGATAGCTTCTCGTACCCAAGCAGGGTTCCTCTTTTTAGGATTCTTCTCCTGAGGTGGATCTACATGTTCTTGAGATTCTTCTAATTCTTGATTTTATACTTGACTTTCTTCATTCATGATTGTGTCATGAATTCTAGGTGCTTCTATTTCTTCAGGTTCTTCAGTAGGCCTCTTTCTGGATTTTTTGTAAGCTTAGTCTTCATCAAATGTTATGTCCCTGCTGATGTTGATCTTCTTGAATCCTGGGAAGTATATTCTGTAAGCATTCGAGCTTTCAGAGTATCCCACAAATATACCTTTCTTTTCTAAAGGATCTAATTTTGTCCTCTTTTCTTTTGGAATGTGTATGTACATTGGACAACCGAATATTCTGAGATGGATGACTCATGGTTTCTTGCCAGAAAATACTTCTTCAAGTGTCTTGTTCTCGAGTAATCTGTGTGGAGTACGCTTCTGTACATACACTGCTATTCTGGCAGCTTCTGCCCATAGATGCATGGGAAGATCTTGATCATGAAGCATAGCACTTCTAGCTTCCATGATCATTCTATTCTTCCTTTCTGTAACCCCATTCTGTTGTGGATTATATGGAGTGGTTAACTCCCTCTTAATCCCTGAATCTTTGCGTAACTCTTTGAATTCATTTGATGTGAATTGTCCGCCATTATCTGATCAAAAGGTCTTGATCTTGTTTTCAGTGTGGTTCTCAATTAAGGTCTTGAATTCCTTGAAGTTATTGAATACTTCATCTTTGTTCTTCATGAAGTAAATCCATGTCTTCCTAGAAAAATCATCAATAAAAGAAACATAGTATACATACCCGCTTAATGAACTTGATGAAATTGGACCGCATACATCGGAGTGAATGATTTCCAAGATTCCTTTTTCCTTGCTCTCGCTACTTGGACATTTCTTCTTTGTGTTCTTTCCTTTTGCACATCCTTTGCAGACTCCATCATGTTTTTCCTAAATTTTTGGAAGACCTTCAACAACTTTGCTTGCAAGTGGTAGTGCTCTGCAGTGCACATGTGCAAGTATTCTATGCCAAAGTTCATTTGGATCTATTGTGTCATGGACCAAAGCTTGTTCTCGATGTCCCTTCAATTTGTATAGGCCTCCCTCTTGTTCCCCAATCACTACTGCATCATCAAAAGTCTTTCCCTTTGGCCACATGAGAACTTGGCCATCTACAAATGCAACCCTCATTCCTTTTGCACCTAATACATATATGGAGAGGAGGTTCTTCTTAAGTCCTAGTACAAAAATTACATCCTTCATTTTCATAGACTTTCTAGAGTGTAGCTTATAGGAGGATTCCCCACTACCTTTTATTGGATACTGGTAGTCATCCTCGAGTTTCACCTTGTGGGGTGATTCATGTTCTGATAGTCTCACAAAAGACTCTTTGAATCTTGTCATATGTTTGGAAGCCCCACTGTATATAAGCCAATCATTGCTTCCATGTGTGATGCTTCCCGTGAGAGCAGAAATCAAAACATATTCTTCATCACTTGAAGAATCATCACTTTCTTGCTTGTTTCTCTTTGTGGAAGGTTCATCATCTTCTGGAGCATGAGCATGATGTCTTCTCTTGTTGTTTTTCTTCTTGTGAGAGTTTCTTTTGTTTCTAGGACAATCTTTGGCATAGTGTCCTATTTCATCACAAGTATAACATCTGAGTTGAGCTTTCTTGGAGGAAGAATACTTACCTTTAGAATGATGATGATGGTCCCTTCTATTTTTCTTGGATTGAACTGTGAGATCTTGATCTTTACTTCCCATCTTTTCTTCTCGAGCTGCTATCCGAGCTTCTTCTTGTGAGCATTATTCCCATAGTCTTCTGAACTTGACTAACTTATTTTTGGAACAGATCCCTTGAATGAAAGAGTCCCATGTCCTAGGGAGACCATTCAAGGTGGTCATTACAATGTTTGCATTCCCCACTTCTTCATCCACTACTTCAAGTTGTTCTTTGATCTGGGAGACCTTTGTGAAGTATGACTGTATGATCTCTGCATTTTGAATCTTCACATTCTTTAACTGGTTCCTCAAAGTCATTTTTTGGTTTATGTTCTTTCCTTCAAACAGTTTGCTTAGGGCATCAAACATAGCTTTAGGTGTCTTTAGGGAGGACACCTGTGGTATGAGGTGATCCTTGATTGAATCAACAATAATCCTTTTATCCATAACCAACTTATTCTTGTGTAAGGCCTTAGCCTTATCTCCCTCTAGAACTGGAACCTCCTCATTGATGTAGGGATCCAACTCATTTTCTTCTAGGACTAGGGAGATCCTATACTTCCAAGATAGGAAGTTATCATCTACCTCAATATTTTCATCAATATTGGTATGGTGATACATCTTAATTGAGAACCTCAAATGGAAATACAAAATATTTAGATCTTACTAGGTCAAGATGTCAGAATTGGATCTGAAGCTGAATTTCTGCAATGCTGGTTTAGGAGCAGATTAGGGTTTGATTTTTCTGGAGTTCTGTCCAACCAAATGCTTTGATCTTGATCTCTAAACTTTGATTTTGAGGAGGATATCAATTCAGGACTTGGCTCACTCAAAAATTCCACTTCTGTGGAAAACCCTAACTTCCAGCAGCAGTGTCGAGTCAAAAACTGAAAATGCTCATAATTAGATTCTGCTTCGACATAAAGATGCACCCTAGGGAGGAGAGTCAGTCCAACCTTATTTTGCTGAAAATCTATGGAGAGAGATCCAAAAAGTAGGAATCCCTATTTTTCGCAACTGCATAGTGTCTTCTTCTCAAGTTAGCTCTGATACCATGTTAGAATTTTATCATTCAAGATAGCATTATGTTAGGGCATTTAACTGAGAGGATAACAAGAACAAAAATCAAACACAAGAGATAATGAACACAATGTTTTTCCTCAGGGAAACCATAAATGGAGAAAACCCCACAACTTCCTCAGAGATAGAATCAACACCAAAATTAAAACCCCAAAATAGTAAGATGATCTCCCGACAACAGTAGTCTCTTTCTTTCTAGCCCCAATAACTTCTTCTCCCTCATCTATGCGCAACAACTGAGTGTGAGTGAGTGTGTGATAAATAGAGAGGCTCACTCTCTATTTATACTAATTCCCAACTTGACAATAACTCACTAGGGCCGACTTCACTAGGAGAGTCTAATAACCCAAGGGCCCCGGAACTGCGGGGACTTTAACCCTTGATCAATAGGAGGGTTACCCACAATGACTTAACATGACTTGTTTACATTATAGAAAATCTCGATCGAAACATAGGGGCATGACATGACTCAATTACATTACAAACACTTCCCAGAATAAACACCTGGGTACAATACATAAGATATACAAGTGAATACATTCCGAAGTTACAATTGCATCAACAAATGTGACTTTATTAAATGTATTTCTAAAGTGACTTTATAATATTAAAGTGAGTTTTACTTTATGAGATAAAGGGGATTTATTTATTATTATTTTAGGGTGATGCAACTTTTCAAAATGTAAAGTTATTTTATATATCTTTCACTTAAGAGATTTAAGTGAACTTGAGATTAAATCGTGTTCGTTGATATTGAGACCTAAGGTTTGATCCTGACCCTAGAAGATCAAGAGAGATGAAAATTACCATAATTTAATAATAAAATAGGCTTATGAGACTATTGACACATATTCCAAAGAGAGAATTTTTTGGAGTGGCTTGAATTCCAAGGAGGAGCTTGGTGTAGAGAGTGAGAAGCACACATACAGGAGAATGATAGAGATTGAGTATAAAAATAAAGAGACGAGAAGCCCTAAGTGAGGCCACAAAGTTCAAGGAGAGGGAATGATTTTCTAGGAGGAGGGTGC
Organism: Pseudotsuga menziesii; assembly: GCA_001517045.1. Taxonomy (NCBI): domain Eukaryota; kingdom Viridiplantae; phylum Streptophyta; class Pinopsida; order Pinales; family Pinaceae; genus Pseudotsuga; species Pseudotsuga menziesii. The sequence goes on along the minus strand of LPNX010312640.1, from coordinate 499,208 downwards.
ATTAGCTGAGGGAGTCAGTATGCATTCCAAGAAAAATGGTCTAGGTATTGTTTGTAGTCTATACAACAATTTTTTGGGCACACTTTTCATGGAAATTTGGCACACAATTTGAGGTGTTCCACCATTGCATAGAGGGACATAGTATTGAGATGAAGGGTTATGTACAATAGAAGACTTTCTACTATTAACACATTTCCCAATGCATTGTTATAGCTTGAATTTTAAGTATATAAGTGAATTTTACTTGTATACACAAAATGAGGGTGTAGTGCTACCTATGTTGTCTGAACAATGAGGATAATTCCTATAACATACTATGTATTAATTAGAACATATTTTGAGGTTGAGGAAGGGCACTAAATTCAAGGTTATGTTATAAGCATTTAATGCTATAATTTGTCTCTCAATCTCAATAAAATTTCTCTTATGATAGGTTTTCTCCTTAGGGGATTTTTCTAGGGTCTTGGACCGATTTCTTCTGTCTGATTCTTTTATGACAATCTGTTGTTATTACTTGTTTCCACTGTAAAATGGGCTTAATTTGTTTGTGTATTTCAACTTATAATACTTGGATAGTCCATACATGATAAGTTTACTTGCTTTTGCTTCATATAGAAGACTAAAACCAGGGAATAACTAAGTGCTTGACGAAATATGTTAGTGAGCTTTGTGCACATGTAGTGGGAATTTATCCCCTACTACGTGTAAAAGCACCTACCCTAGATCATCCAAAACATAGGGTATAATTCAAATAATAATGAGAAGCAAAAACAACTATAATGATATTTTTTTATTTTTTCAGATATATAATACTAACTAATGAAAAACATGAACAAAAGATACCTTTATTTGAAATGTGGACCACCATAGCTATCCGAGGAAATGGTCCCGCAACTCCATGGTTTGGGTTGAAGGTACATGCCTTCAAAGTTTTAAGGTACATGAGAGGCACATGCCTTCAAAGTTTTAAGACATTTTGTTGTTGGAAAATAGTTAATAACTTATAAAGGTATGTGTATTGGCCCATAATGCAAGAATATGTAGCACAATATGTTAAAGGATGCATACTTTGTTGTACCAACAAGCTCAATAACATAAAGCAAGGTCTATAACATCCCTTACTTGTATCCACTCGACCTTGGGAAATAATTTCCATGGATTTTATGGGTGGTTGACCATCTACTAGGAAGGGACATGACTATTTATTTGTGGTAGTTGAAAAATTCAACAAGATGTGAATCCTTATGCCTTGTAAAATGACCATCAAGGGACAAGAAGCAAAAAAATGTTACTTGAGCATGTCTGGGTGAACTTTGGGATACCAAGGACAATCATTTTAGACAAGCAAACTAGATTTTTGGGTTCCTTTTGGACAATACTTTGGGAGAAAATCAACACTAAGTTTAAAATATCTACAACATGCCATCCATAGACATATGGGTAGAAAGAAGTAGTCAATAGGACTTTGGTGCAAATTTTGAGGGATTACAATCAAAAGAATCCAAAGACTCGAGATGAGAATTTGACGTAAATCCAACACTCTTATAACAAATATGTCCACAATTCCATCAGTAAGTCCCATTTTGAAACTTGTTTTAGATATCTGCCACCTTCACCTCTAGATGTTTTATATGGACAACAAGGGGGAGAGAAGGAAGGAACCATAAGGGAAGCATTAAGAGAAGAAAAATTCATTGATAAGATCAAGAAGATCCATTTTCAAGTACATGAGAATTTGAATAAATTACAAGAAAATGGTACAAGGCTAGACATGACAACCACATGGTTGTGAAAAAATTTAATGTGGGAGACAAAATTTGGTTGCACTTGACTAAGGAAAGAATACAAGGTACTACAATAGGGATATTTTGATGTTTTAGAGAAGGTATGAGGTAATTCCTATAGACTCAATATACCCCCATATATGCACTTTTATCTAGTAGTGAATCTAGAAAATCTGAAACTCTTTGAATTATCCATGTTGGATTAGGAACCTAAGTAGGTCTTACCTTTTGTAGAGGACTTAGTAGTAGAAACTTAGGTAGAGTTAGTAGAATATACAATTTTGTAGAAAAAATCTAGAACAACTAGATGATGATAGTATGAAATATGGTATGTTGGGTTGAAGGTACAACTTCCAGGTAAGGCTACACGGTAGCCTTAGGAGAAGATGCAGGAAAAATTTCCTCAACTCATTTGGTAAATATTTGTGGTACCAAATTCCTCTTGAAATGGGTAGGTATGATCCAAAATGGATTTGTGTATAGTTTTTCAATTATTAAAGAACACCCAATAACTTGTTCCTACTACTATTGACATAGGTTTGATGCTTTTCTAAATTAAAATTAAAATAATGAACAACTTTTTGGAGACATCATTGAATACTTCTTTGTCATAGAATTCCAAAATAGGTGATCCAAATTTATGCAGAAACGCAACAGAATACACAAATAACCATAGAAACAAATATGCAATGGAAATAACACTTCATTTCATTAATCAATAACTGAAACTTGTTTACATATAGAATGGAAATAAACTAGCTAAAGTGCTAGTAGCTTATCTCTGAGAAGAGTTGTGGCGGCTACATGCCTCTAAACTCTATGTTACAATGAGGCTCGAAGGCCTATATATTATTGAGAAACAATGGAAACCCTACACATCCAAAAACCTAACCCTAGGAGGTGAAACGCCTTAATGTGGGCCCCATTGGGTAACTTGGTACATCAATTTCCCGGGGTCGTAACTTTAGCATACTACCTCCGTTTGACGGGCATGATATATCGTTAGAAAGATATGTTTAAGGATTACATCCATAAACAAAAAATATCAAGTCCAAAATAGACTCATATTTTCTTGACCATTCGATGCCAAAAAAACGTCGTTTAGGGCCTCAAAACGGCTCTGGAAGTTTAGGACCTGAAAACTGCCAAAAATAGTAAATTGTGCTACAATTAAGGAAACTGAAAAACTAAAAGAAACAATGGTGGGGGTCCAAGAGGAATAGGTGGGTGGCCACCACTATCCTCCTGGATCAATAGGGGAATGACCATGATCATGGTCTCTTATGGATTTGCGATGCACCCATATACAGACAATTCAATTGATGCAATTGAGAAACTCATTGACACATACTTATATTATTATTCTATATTGCTTTTTGAACAATTGCAAAAAGTTCAAACCCATCGCCACACATGAATTGTAAAAAATACAAGTATTTATCTTGTAGATTTGGTTTTCCATTTCCTCCAATGGATAAACCTACGATTCTTTATCCTATATATTGTATTCAATAAGAAACCAAAATCAAACATTTGATGCATTTTTGCAAGATATTGGAATCCCTAGAGAGTTTATATTTACTTACTTTGTTCTTCTATTTCTAATCCTATGATTTTATTGAAGATATATCCATTTGACACATGGATAAATTCTTTAAAAAAAAGTGTACTCGATTTATGGCTTGCAAACACTAATGCACAATTTATCTTGGGTTCTTATGTTGCAACATTGTATAGTAGCTTATACAAGGATAAATTAGATCATTATTAACATAGTCATTTCAAGAAATACTCAGCCCTATCCTAAAGCGGATTAAAAACACCACAAGTGCTAAAAGGAAAAGGGTAATGAAACAAAGGCACTAATGTGAAGGTGGATAGCTACCACCAAACCACGGTTAATGCAATAAGTGAATAAGATGGAACCGCTTTCCCAAACAGGGGGGATCCTATGGTTCATGGAATAGGGTTTCCAATAAGGTTTATGCATTATAGGAAGAGGGGAGAATATATGTATATGCAAATATTAACAGTGATACATGAATGGGTTCTTATAACTAGTAACATGTGTAGCTTGGTATGCTCATATCCTACACACATGTAAACAAATACCATATAATAGAGGTGCACATGAAATTTAAATTTGTTTACTTAATATGGAAATGATCCAAGGGGGGATTAGGTCATGATATAGGAATTGAAAATTTCCATGAAACAAATGGTCCTAAATGAATAATAACTAATGGAATCCCAAAAGGAGGTTAGGAAACTAGGGTTCCCAAGGAAGATGATTTGGATGGAGGCTAGGGAAGGACAATTCACTACAAGCAAGGTGCTCCAAATGGACAAGGGTTATTACCTATATGAAGGATCCATTTTAATGATTTGTGGCTAGGTTTTAGACTATCATCATGACCTCTATTATATGTTTGTTAACTGAGAATGAGGACCGAGACTCTAACTTCCAGTTGGCCAAAGTTTGTCCATACTAAAGATTGTGTATCTGCTGCTCAAAAAGGTGAATTAGAACTATTATAGCTTAGATTGATGGGTTACAAAATTCTTGTGAATTTGAAGGACACAGGGGTGTAAAATATGAGCTAAAAAAAACATCTTGATGATGATCTTGTCGGGTGGTAACTTGAACATTGTCATGATGATGATCTTGTAGGTGCTAACTTGAACCTTGAGCTTGAATCGGTTATGCATGATAGCTTGAATCAAAGCATATGTGATCCTTTGAAGAACAACTTGAGAGTTGGGATATCATGTCATAATGGAGACAAACTCAAGTGAGTAAGGAATTAGGAAATCATAAAAATGGTGGCAGATAAAATCTCCTTGGTTTAGTGCATAATGACATGGTAAACCTGGCATCTTTGACACCCAATTTGGGAAAATAAAAGGATAATATTGTAGATGGTAGTCATAACAAGGGTGTATTTCAAATGTGTTTGTCTTGGAATATATCCATTCTTTCTTAGGAAAATAGGGTATGAATTTTATGTGTATGAAGTAATGGTAGGGTTTTCATTAGTGTAGAATATTGGGGATTCTACATGTCACTTTATGCATGCATTCAACACACATTAGCTTTATTGATTGTTGTCCATGCTGCCAAAAGGAGGTATTTATTAGGGGTTACACTAAACGTTATTCTAATAGGATTTCATCAAATACAATAAAATATAATTATCACATATAAAAGAAGGTATTTTTTTATATTTTTATAATTATTTATTTCAAATTTTGAACCACCATCATAAAATTCCACCCATTGAACCAAATCCAAATCAAAGCATCCAATCCATATTGGATGGATTCGAAGCAACTTACTAGAAATTCAAGCTCTCAGGTGATCTTCACCAAATATATTCTCGCTGAAATTCCCTCAGTGGCAGTCTTGTGCTACCTGTGGTCGAAATGGAGGAGGATTTATAATGGTCTCCCAAGGATATGTAGGGTTGCGATGAACCTTGGGTTGATGTAACCTAATGCTTAAGCCATTATTGTTAAAATGATAATTAGTGTTTACCTACTTGTAGTCTTAGATCTTGTTGTCCCACCTAATTTTTTGCTTTGCCTCATGCCGTTTCACATCTTTGTCAATGCACATACAATTTTTATTTACTATTGTGCATCAATGTACTCACATCTATCATTGTCGAAATGACGTTTAGTTCCAACTGTGTTTTCTGATGTTGTGTTTGAATTGAATATCATGGCGAGTCTCACATTGTGAGAGGCAACATTCTAGTCATTGCACTTATTTTTTTCTTGTCTAATATTTAATGTCCATAATTAATATTCTGAAGAAGGTCAACATATGCTTAGTTTGCAACCAGTGCTGATATGTGGATTTAGGGCTCAATGATCAGTATAAATTCTATCATTTACATGTTAAGTATTTTGGAAGAATGGTCCTCATTGAAGGGGCACAATTTTGCATGAATAAATTTTATTGTTAGCTTCAATATTCTTAGCATGAACCATGACAATGCTGGTAGTGACAGCGTGGAAATGGTAGGTGATTGACCAAAAAATTTGGGTTGCTTTTTATTCTTATTACATGGGGAATATATATATCCCAACCATGTAAAATATTGATTGTCAAAGAAATCGCTCAACACTGCCAAAGGAAAGCTACGAGGATAGATGGAGGAACTCCCAAGTGACAACGTAAAGCATCTAATTCATCGAAAATATGTTTGTGTCAAAATGAATTTTATAGTGAATTGGTTACAATGACTGGAGATTCCAAAGGAATTACAATATATGCATTATTTTGACTCTGAGACAACAGGTCATGTATTTTCATTTCGGATAGCCACAATATTGTTAGGATGTTTTGAAGTTCTCACTCTGCTGTTAATTTGAAGGATACAACAAGCTCATTCTTTAATCATAACTCTTTATAGTCACACACAATATCAACTGTATGGAAGATGAAGTTTATCTCTCTTTCCTAACATAAGCAGACTATGAGGAATCCCTCATGAATGAGCAGATCATGGAAGAATATTTATATCATGCAGATGATTAGGAAGGTTATAATTTGAGATCCATGATTTTTTCTCCTATGAAGAAGGATCTTGCCCCTACAAAGCAGCCTGCTCCTCCTGCTAAAAAGATTGTTTCTCCTGCAAAGAAGATGATTGTTCCTCCAAAACAACAGCAGAGACCATTACAGCCATCATCCGATGATCCTATTCAGCTCAAAGCCACACCACAAGAGGTAAGAACTTCTGACAAATTATCCTATGCTTTCAATCTTGAGTCAAAAATTCAAAAGTTAAAAATCCATTTTCCCTTGATAGAGTTGATGAAGAATGATTCCTTCAAGTCATCCACACTGAAATATCTTTAGCCAAGGACACCCATAGATGCTGACTTTGTGAACTTGCAAGATGATAAGCCCACAGTAATCCTAGGTCCTATGATTGAAGAGCTGGGTGAGTCTTGCCCACCTTTCTACATATCTTTGAACATCCATGATAAAATCCTTCACAACTGTTTATTGGACTTAGGAGTTTCCCATAACCTAATGCCAAAGCAGTGTTGGATGAGCTTGGCCTCAGCATTACAAAACCCTACCATGATCTATTCTCATTTGAATCCAGAAAGGTCAAATTCCTGGGCCTCATCAAAGACCTTGTCATAAACCTCTCCCAGTTGCCTTCAAAAGGTATAGTGATGGACATAGTAGTGGCCGAAATCCCACCTAATTTTGGCCTCCTTTTGTCTTGCTCATGGAGTAATAGGCTGGGTGGTACCCTTCAAATGGACATTACATATGCTACAATCCCAATGTTTGGAGGGGAGACCAAGAGACTCTATAGGGAGAACCAGTTCACCTACATCATCAATAATGCCAATAACTCTATAAACCATCCCATATATGCAGTAGACACAGACTTTGGGGCATGCATCCTGCAGATAGATGATTCCTAGCCAACATCCATGCAGCTCACAAAGCCTACCTATCAGCCACCTGAGGAAGTAACCACCTTTGTCTGGAGCATGTTTTTTTATGGGGCTAGTACTCAAGCCTCAGCAGGGGCAGGTGTAGTTTTGATTTCTCCATCAAAAGAGACTATCCATTTGTCTTATAAACTTGATTTCAAGACTACTAACAATATAGCAGAATATGAAGCATTGTTGGTAGGATTGAAGGATTCCAAGGAAATGGGGATCATGTGCCTGAAGATATTTGGAGATGCAGATCTTATCATACAGTAGGTCAACAACACTTTTCAAGCAAAGAATGTTATACTAAAGGCTTACAGTGATGAGGTATGGAAAATCAGGGACTCTTTCATGTTTTTTGACCTCTCATACATACCTAGAGCTATGAACCATCTAGCTTATTCTATTGTTGTCTCTGCAAGTATGTTTGTTCCCCCTTTGCCTCTTAAGCTGAGCTATGATATCCAAGTCAAGTACAGGCCATCCTTACCTGATAATGTGAAATTTTGGAAGGTCTTTGAGAATGATGATGAGCTTAGTAAATTTCTCTAGGTAGTAGATGATTTTTTTGATATGCATATTGATCAAGAAAACCTAAATTTGGAATAATCTCAGAGGCTCAAGTTAAAAGATAAAGTAGGTAATCAGAACATTGTTCAGTTTCCTAGCAATTATATCCCTCGGGGTCTGGTACCCCTGGAAGAGCTATTTGATCATAATGATGTCCCCATTAAACCTACCAATAAGGAGAAAGATCCTATTGTCCAAGAGCAAAACATAGGTAGCCAGAGTCATAAAAAATCCATAAATCTATCCACTGAGTTGACTGTTGATCAGAGGTCAAAATTTTGTAGTCTGATGAAATAGTTTGATGATATATTTGCCTGGGAATATAGTGACCTAAAAACCTATGACACTAATATCATCCAACACAGGATTCCCCTGGATAAGGACACCATCCCTTTCAAACAGAAGCTGAGATCCATCAGTCCTCTCCTACTACCTGTGATTGAGAAATAAATCCAAAAGCTCCTTAAATCCAAAATCATAATCCCCCTTAGGTATTCTAAATGGGTTGCAAATTTAGTGGTGGTAAGAAAAAAGAACAGGGAGATCAGGTTATGTGTGGATTTCAGAAACTTGAACAAGTGCTCCAAGAAAGACAACTATCCATCACACAAGATGGAACATTTGTTGCAAAGAGTCTCAGGGGCTAGTGTCATGTCATTCCTAGATGGTTTCTCTGGATACAACCAAGTTGTTGTGCACCCTGATGACCAAGAAAAAACTGCATTTACCACTCCCTGGGGCACCTTCATGTATGCCAAAATGCCATTTGGGATGATGAATGTTGGGGCCACATTACAAAGGGCCATGGACATAGCTTTTGTGGGGTTGAAAGAAAAATTTGTTCTCATATTTCTTGATGACCTCACTGTTTACTCCAACATCCATGAAGAACATTTGCAGGACTTGAGGAGGGTGTTTCTGAAATGTAAAAAATTTGGGAGATCTCTGAACCCAAAGAAGTCTAAATTTGCACTCAGTGAGGGAAAACTCCTAGGTCACATAGTTTTAGCTGAAGGTGTGAATATTAATCCTGTTCGAGTTGAAGCAATCTAGAAGTTATCCATACCTAGGTCAAAAAGGGATATTTATTCATTTTTGGGTAAGATAAATTTTGTCAAGAGGTTTATCCCAAACTTTTATGAGTTGGTAAAGAACATAAACTCTATGTTGAGGAAGGAAGCTAAAATCAAATGGACAGAGAAAGCAAGAAGCTCTTTTGAAGACATCAAGAAGGCTATCATTGAAGCTCCCACTCCAATTAGTCCATACTACACCAAGGGTTTCTACATTTTCCCCTTTGCATCCTATGAGACAGTGGCAACAGTTTTGTTACAGAAAGATAATGAAGGCCTTGATCATCCCATTGCCTTTTTTAGCAAAACATTGAGGGATGCTGAATTGAAGTATGATCCTATTGAGAAGCAGGCATATGCTCTCATCAAGTCACTAAAATCCTTCATAATCTACATTTTACATGCAAAGGTCCTTTCTTATGTCCCTTCAGCTGCTATGAAGGAGGTTTTGACACAGCCTGATATTGATGGAAAGAGGGCCAAGTGGGTGACAAAGCTGATTGAGTTTGACATAGAAGTAAATCCCACAAAGATGGTGAAAGAAATAGGCTTAGCTGAGCTTATGGAAGAATAAAATTATGAGCTACTCCGCATGAATCTCATTGGCATAATCTCAACTAACTTGTAGATAGAAGCAACAGAAACAACAACAGAAATAGTTGAGGAGCAACATGACAGTCAACAAGTAGCTGACAACTTGTCCTCATGTGAGTGGTACTCAGGTATTCTTCATTTCTTGAAAAGTTTAGAAGTTACCTATGGACTTACTCTAAATCAGGCATGGGCTCTTAAGCTTAATCCTGTTAAATTTTGTGTAATTGATAAGCTGCTGTATTGGAGAGATCTTTCTGGTGTTTTGCTAAGATGCTTAGATAAAGAATAGTCAGTTCAGGTCATGCATCAGTTTCATTCAAGCACATGTGGGGGCCCATTACTAGAATACCACATCCCACAAGATTCTTAGGGCTGGGTACTATTGGCCTGTTCTTTTCTCTAATGTGTGTACCGTTGTGAGAGCTTGTGACAAGTGCCAAAGATTCATAGGAAACAAGTAGCTAAGATATTTGCCCCTTATACCTATTGTAGTGAATGGTCCTTTCCAGCAGTGGGGTCTTGATTTCATAGGTGATATTAATCCTTCATCAAGTGGTCAACACAAGTGGATCCTAGTAGCCACAAACTATTTCACCAAGTGGATATAAGCAGTCCCCACAAGGAAGGCCACTCACCAAGTCATCATGAAAATTTTATATGAGAACATCTTTATCAGAGTTGGTTTCCCAGTAAGGCTAGTAACTGATAATGCATCAACTTTTAAAGCCGAGGCATTGGTTAACATGTGTGAGTCAATGGGCATTCGATTGGTGCATTCCACTTCCTATTACCCTCAAGGTAATGGCCTTTCTAAGTCGTCCAATAAAATCCTAGTTAGAATCATAAAAAAAATATTCGAGAATAATCAGAAGAGCTGGGATTCTAAGCTAAAGTTTGTTCTATGGGATGATAAAGTGACTGACAAGAGATCCATATGAACTTCTCCTTTCAAGTTGGTTTATGGTACTGAGGCCATTTTTCCCATTCAACTAATTCTGCCAGTTGCAAAATTCTTTTAGGAGGAACAGGATGAACCAAATGACATGGTGAGGAGGATGCTTGATTTGGTTGAGTTGCAGCAAGTTAGGGAATAGGTGATGGAAAAGTCAGAAGCTCATCAAAAGAAGATTAAGATTATTTTTGACAAAAAGGCAAAGGTGGACAACTTTCAGGTTGGAGATTGGGTTCTTAAATGGGATACTGTTAGGAAAGACAAGGGAAAGCATGGTAATTTTGACTCTCTATGGACAGGCCCTTTTTTGATAACTCTGGTGCAACAAAAAAACACTTTCAAACTGCAAAATATGGAAGGTGAGGAGGTGTTTGATGGCCCAGTAAATGTTCAATTTATGAAACTCTATTTCATCTGAGGCTTTAAGGCCTTGTTATTGTAATTATTTAGTTGTTGTTTTTGTTTTTTACAAAATAAACTCCATTCCCAATGGAACAGTAGAAGATAGGTTTAATTCTTATTTTTCAAGAAAAGCATTTTGGTCTGGGGTTCTTGGTACCTCATAGGGAGGTTCCCGTACTCGAGTAGGAGCCAGATGTTATCTCCTAAATAAATTAGATATCAATAGGTCTGTTGAGCTGCAAAATGACCACATTTTATTCATCATTTCACATACTATTTATCACCTTATTCCATTATATCCTTCCATAAAATCATTAATATTCACCACTTTCATAATAAATATGGGTTTGTATTACCATTTTCCAAATCATTCATTTTTGAGTATTTTGAGTGAATTTATGGTTAATTATTAAGAAAAATAACATATTTTCATTATACTTTAAAGTTAGGTGAGTTTGGTGATGTGTACAGGTGTATTTGAAGACTTTAGCAAGCTCAAAATTGGCCACCTAATCTTGATTCGAATTTCATCTTCTAGATATGAGCTAACTTCAAGGAGAAGATCATGCACATGTGGAGAGAATATCTCAGCCAATATTTGGTTGAGAATTTAAAGGGATGAATTGTAGATTTGTTGAGGATTTGGGGGGATGAGTTGTCTATTTGTTGAGAATTTTAAGGGATAGGTTGAGAGAATAGTGGATCTGTAATTATGATCACTTATTTTGAATTCATGTATAAATAGGAGGGCTCTCTCCTCATTTTGGCTAGAGGCCTCTCTAGTGGTTTGGAAGTAGAAGATAGCTTAGATATTTTTCAGAGTTAGTCATAGAATAGATTTTGATGGTTATGTAATGGAGATGATGCTTTGATGCACATCCCTGTTATGCTAATAAGAGTATTTTTCTTCTTATGAGTTGTTAATATAGATTTTCAATTATGTCTTGTTTAAGATGTTGTTAGTATAGAATTCCAGTTATTTCTTTCTTATGCACTTTTAGTATTGATTTTATCATGAGCTCATGAGTTATTGTTATTTGCTTTATACTAGTTCATTTCATGCATTCTTATATTATCTTAGATCAGATTTATTTTCTGTAATTTCTTGCTTTCTTAGAGTAGGTTTATTTTGTGCAATTTCATGTTTTCTGCAATTAAAATTTATTACCATAAAAGTTAATTTATGCAATTTCCTATTTTCATAGCTTAGAATCAATTTTAGTTATAGATTAAGTCAGTGACACTCTGCCCCTGCATATATTTTATCTGTACCTCACAATTTTACGCTCTCCCTAGGTTGACAATTAAATCGTTGAAATTCTATTTAATTTGTTTAATGTTTTTACCCAACATTTTGGCGTCATTGTCATGAAGGTGCTAAAAGGGATCATAGTTAGATAAGTTGATAGTTTGTTTTTATTAGATAGAAAGGGAGAGGGAAATGGTAAGATGCAAGGATGACCTTGCTATGGGATTTCTGGGGTGTAACAGCCATACACATCCACTTTAGTGGGTTTCCCCAAAGCCTTGTTTGTTTTTTGCAAAGCATTTACTTTTTTCTGCAAATTATTTCATTTGTTTGTTTTTTGCAAAGCATTTACTTTTTCTGCAAATTATTTTCTTTTCTGCAAATGCGAGATTGTTTTTATGTAAGTTTTCTTTTATAATTTTGTAGTGTAAAAATTTTGATTGGTTTCATATTTGGGCTAGCCTTTGTTTCATACTAACCTGTTTTAATTTTATATGTTCATTTTTGTTTTATGCATATTTTTGTATGCTTTTTTATTTTTCTGTTTTTGTACTAACTCATTTGGTATTGTTTGTCATATTTGTCATGTACTCGTTTTTATCTTTTTTCTTTCTTTTTGGATTTGATTTTATTTTAGCTTTATGATGAGCATAAGCTTAGAGAAGCTCACTCAGATCCTAGCAAAAATCAGGATCTCCTCTTCTTTAGAAGAGGAGATATTGATAGCAGTCAAAGATGAAATCACTCTTCCTAAAGCGAACACTGAATAATCGACATTTGAAGAATTGCACATATCAAACGAAGAACACCTGTTCAAACTGGAGATTGAAGATGATGAAGAAGGGATATCGGGTGATTATCATCCAAATGAAAGTTGCATCAAACATAGGTTCCAAGTAAGTGTTAGGTTAGATCAGTTTTGTTTTTGTTTTTACTTTGTTAATTTACATTTACAATTCCTAATTTCGCGTACTTTTAAATACATTAGGTTTCATTTTTTTAATATTCTCTTACTACTTTTACATGTATGGTTCCACTGGAAGTTTCATTACACTTAAAGGATTGAAAATTCCAATTAAAGTAGGTATATTTTAGTCTTTATTTTTAATTTAAAATTAATATAGGATGCTTTAATTTGTTTTAGTGTTTTTGTATACAAAAGTTTTCATTTTTGTCTTATTTACTATTTTGTTTTTAGGAACTAAAAATAGTTTTATTCTTTTAAATGAAAAAAAAAACATTTGTGAAAAAGAACAACCGAAATTTTGATTTCTTTTCATGTTTATTTAATTTTTTTTGAGTCATGTTAAGCATAAAAATGCATTAGTGATTAAGTTTTTTTTCTAAAGCTATGATCGATTATACAATAGAATAAATAAATTAGTAAACAAATAAGAATATAATAAACAAATATTAGTTTCAGTTTTCTATATAGTTTTTGCTTTAGTTTTATAATGTTTTTGTTTATTTTAAATACTAGTTTTTAAAATTAAAATTTAGATTAAAATTAAAGAGAACAAAAATAAAAAAATATAATAAAAATAAAACCTTCCCCTTCCATTAACATTTTTAACTTAGTAGGAATAATAAAAATCTATTATACATTTAGGAATGTTTTAAAAACAAAGATTTAAAAAAAATATAAAATAAATTTTATTAAAGTTTTCAAAGTTGTAATAGTAATTTGATAAAACCTGCATTAGATATTAAGATATAATAAAAATAATAAAAATTATATATATATATATATATATATATATATATATATAAACGATACAAAGTTTAATATTAAAAAGTGTAAAAAAAAATAAAAATAAAAATTATACAAAACCAATAGAACAATTTTTTATTTGCAGCACTTTATACAGATTCACAAATAGTCGACCATATGAAACCTGCGCAGAGTCCAGTTGTAATGTCCCGGTTTTGACCCCATTATATTAGATGTATATGATGTATAAATTGTAAATGATCATGGTGTGGAGCTAAAGGCCAAGGCCCCACCATTGATCGGTTATGTTATGTTTTGGGATTTGAATTGTCGCCGATGGTATATCAGGGCATGCGGCATATATTATGTTGGTCATCATGTAAATATGCATCTATAATTAATTAAATGAACCTGACTAGCTACGATCGCGGCAACTAAAATGAGAAAGGGGCATGATTTTTCCCAAGGATAAGGATGTGGGGGAAATTTGTCAAACCTTCGCCAATGAGAGAAAAATACCCATGTGTCTTCTTTTCTTTGTTTACCCAACCACCTCCATTGAAGAATTGCTGGTGGTGGTTGAGGCAGTTAATGGTCTTTGGGAATGGGGTGGTAGGACTGTCAGTCCTCACCCACACGCACACTCCACCACAGTTGACTTCACTCAAGGAGGAAATTCGTCCCTTCCCACGACGAGCTGAAGCACTCACGCACTCCCCTTTCATGCACTGCTGGTTTTTTGTCCATCCACGCACTCTCCAATTTTGGGACCTCACGATTTTGCTGTTCATCCCTCACGCAGACATTTTTCTTGGCTCCACGAGTTTGCTGAACACCCGCGCACTGCAATTTCGCGTCCTCCCTGTAGCTATTCACCTTCACGCACCTCCAATTGTCTGCTCATTGTTTTCAAGCACAGGAATTTTCCTGGTCTCACTCACGCAATTTTTCCTCTGTGAATTTGAGAATGGTGTGGCTTCGTCCTTTGCTCAGGGGCTGATTTGTGGGTTCTGCATTGTGATTGTTCACGCACTGGTCGAGATACTGTAAATTCGTCCCCAAGTGTGGTCTGCGTACATTTTTCCTCA
>LPNX010312640.1:441324-475591 GCA_001517045.1 Pseudotsuga menziesii | reverse complement strand
ATGTATGCCGCTTCCGTTGTGCATGTTAAATGTTCATGTGTGTATGACAAACAATTGCATTGGTGCATGTTCTACTGCATTGCATTTTATTCCAGCATTCTGTTTCAGCAATATTGTGCACGCACATGTTCATGGGGCTCTTAGCCCGCATGGTTAACACCATGGTGATCGCGTCCTCTTCGCTGGTCGGAGTCATGGGACGTGACACCAGTTACGAAACCTGCAAAAACAAAATAGAAAAAAATTAAATTGAAGATTGAAACATTTCTGGAAACCTAAATGTGAGTTGATCTGATTGTGAAGCTTACCCTTTGTATATTTGATTCAGCATGATCGCATTTTCTCCTATGGTTCTGTTGCCTTCGGTTCTTCTTTTTGTGCACTGGGAGAACAAAAAATGAATAGTGCTAATATTCCTTTCCTTGGGTAAAGAAACATTACTTCTTTTATCGACCATTGTTGTTGATGAAGACACCATCCTATCGACTTTGCATTTCTATGAGAAATTGTGTAGCATAATTGCTAAGATTGATTGATAAATCTTGCCGATGGCATTACCGTGGGTTGCGATGATTACGCCTTCCTTAATGGATTTACACCTATCCTATTGCATGGAGCAGTTGTGATACCTCCTGGAATTGGCATTGGAGGTGATGGATTTAGATCCCCATATTTCATCATTTGGGAGCCTTCTACTCGCACTGACATTAACCAACCTAAACAAAAAATATATAGATAGTTAAATCAAACCATGATTATCTCCAGGATCTTCTCCTGAGATTTGAGATTTGTGTGCACTGAATATGGCTTTGGTTTCATATCAAACAGATCTTCAAATCTCTGGAAAACCCGTAAAACCTAAAATATCTTATGCTTAACAAGATTCGGTCTATATTAGAAACTCACATAAATCATGCACTCACCAATCCACTCATTCAGTCACCATCTCACAGAACCGATTTCTAAAATTCTGTTGGATGACCATTATTTCTGGCCATGCTGATCGTGAGTTTCCATAACCATATTGGTATGTGCAATAATTTCGCTAACAAGCACCTATCTCAGGAGCAGAGAATTCCAACTACGGTAAGATAGGTAAGGAAAATATGGATCCCTCCTCGACTTGTATATTTGACTTGATCTTCAACCCTGGGAAATCTTTGGTGTAGCCATAGTGCTGAATACTTGCATAGCAATAAATTTAATGATTTTTGATAATATAGCCATCAGTTGTCTCTCCTCTCCTTGTCATTGTTATATTGTAATCAAGAGGTAAATGTCATTCTCACGAGATCTGTAAAGTAAATTCCATCATAAAAATCAGTATCGCTCCTATGATCTTTTAACTTGACCTACACGATCGCATTCAACAATTCCTTTGTAGAAATCGCAACCTCCCAACGATAAATACTGCACTTACTCCTTTATAAGCTCCACTTCGCTGGCAAAATGGATTACACTAACACGACTGCACTTACTCCTTTATAAGCTCCACTTTGCTGTCAAAATGGATTACACTAACACGTTGCTGAGATAATAATTTGTTTCCGTTTCTTCTGTGAATTTAAAACAATCTGGTGGCATATCAGCATCTTTTAAACTACAATAAAAACATGGCACCAAACCTGTGCTTTTGGGAAAACAATCTTCGTGATATGGTGGAGTGATCAATGGCTATCTGGCAGCTCAAACCTCTTTAACTGTGAATCTGAGGTAACCTTTCTTTGTCTATATAGAAATCCAGTGTGTTGTTGTTAATGCTTGAACCTTTTGATGACGTGTTGGTGAAATGCGAGAATCCTCGCACGATTAATAGTGAAAGACGTGGCAACCTTATAGATAAGTGTCCCTGTAATACGTTGATCTTCCTCAAATGCAATCTCAGGCTTTAAATTTAGTATGATGGCGGGTCTTGAGAATATAAAAACATATATAGCTTTTACTCCACAGCAAACGGTTCACCTTCTTTCCATCGGATTGGCTTCGACTATCATTCCATTGGTATTCACGTTAACCTTGCACAAGCATATAATAACCAGATTATTTCCAACTAAGATTGTTAAAATCAAAGTATGGAGCCGAGTTTTGCTCACCTGCCTATGACTGATCGATTAAATGTTGCATACCTCAGAGATAGATGATCTCTGTCATAATGTTTTCTTATTAGGGTTTGGTAGCTGTAAGTTGCTTTAAATTGAGTGGTTCTGCCAACCACTACTTCTGTCTCTTCAAACTTAAAACGATAGATATAATGTTGACAGCGATAGATAGATATGATGGTTCCCATATATACTAAGATGCCAATAGATATGTAGGTCCCAATAGATAAGATGTTTACTATTCTTCTACGATTACGATAGTTACTTTGATGGCGCCTCGTAATATGATGCTTCAATAGCTGGCTCCGAAAGAGAGGACCTACATCAAATTTGTAGGCCTTTTTCGATCGGAGATCCACAAACGATTAGGATAATCTGCCTCCGAGCCGTAATCAATCTCGCGTCCATGTAAAGGTTGTAATCCTGAGGGAGATCTACTTAGGAATGCTCAAAGGTGCTGCTTCAACCAGGGAAATCCACAACCATAATTTTGAACACCAGACAACAGGGCGACGAAAGAAGTCGTTAGAGGTCGGTCTCCTAGCTCCGGTGAGAAACAACGCTTGGATGCACTTGGGAACTGATGGTAAGCTCAATAGGTATTGGTTTCATTCTACCTTTAATTACAAACCAGCGCGAATGTATTACCGGTGTTTTTCCATGTCCAGGATTAAAAGTAAGTGGTAACCTATATAATAATTTTAGTTTTGGGTGTAATGTTTTGTTCCATGGGACTGGTCGACCCCTCTAAAATCAGAACGTGGTTATGAAAATCCGGGCCTTTTTGGGTAATTCGTTTTTTATCCCCTTCACACATTATATATTTAGATATTTAAGATTGCGTGGGCTTCCCAGTCGCGGCCACGATGAACAAATCATCAAGTGTTAAGGGAACCAAGGGTCATGTCAACAGGCTTCCTGCAGCATGCATTGGCTCCAGCCAAGAAAGGGAAACCTGATCCCTCATAATGCCATTAAATATTACATTATTGAAATAGTTTGCAATAAACATATCCAAAACTTAAAAATTTTGGCAGATGGTAGAATGCTTCAAGCATTTCTTTTGGAAAAACGAGGAAACTCATTACTAGCTACAATCTTTAATCCAAATGAAAGGATCCTACATAATGTTGAAAATATACTTTTCAGAAAAGAAAGCGATAATATGAGAATTCATTTTGGGAATACTTTGAAAACAAAAAAATATATATATATATATTTCAAGCTTTCCATCGTAGTATTCCAGGAATCCTTTTTATCATGACTCCCACAGTCCCACTATTATTCCCACCCCATATGCTGGCTCCAAAGAACAGGGAAATCCAAGACGGCTGAGCTTAACCAGCATGAACGTTCATGCTGGTTAAGCCAGCTGGCTCGTGTGGTCCCCTCATATCGTCCCTATTCTTCATCGGCTGGAATCGAAAAAGCAGTTGGTAACCGACGATCGTCTTTTTGACAATCCCTTTCCTGGGTCCCTCTCGTTAACTGGTTCCGTCACAGGGTTTCGAGCTTCACTGGCGCACGTACCAAGAGAAATCGTAATGTCATCCGTAGTCGTCCAATTCTCAAGGCGACCACTTCGCATGCCATGGCATGCATGCATCTGACCATCCCAAATTTGAAATTTGAACTTCTTAAATGGGCGGGGAAGTTTAGACCATAACTCCTCACCTCATGTCAGGCTGGATGTTCCAGCCATGTATATGTTTATGACGGAGGGCCAAATGTCTCTAAGCCCACCAGTCGGAAAAGAAAAATTGGAGGTAGACGTTAACCGATGCTGCAAGATTGCAGCCTGCAATAATCTTCTATTTTACATCGCCTTCAACGCCTTCCGGGGACTGCGTGTTTTCGTGACCAATATGGTCAAATATATTGCTGCTGTCGGGGGCGAACTGCATAGAGATCTGGCCGCAAAGGTCCGCGAAGCCATTGATGCACACGGGGGACTCAACAGCAGGGCTCTGGAGAGCATGGCGCTGGTCCGTTCGATTGCATACGAGGTGATGAGAGTAGAACTGCCTGTGCCTCTACAGTATGGAAGAGCCAAGGAGGATTTCTTCGTCGAATCCCACGACGGGCGTTATGCGGTGAAAAAGGGAGAGATGGTGTGTGGGTACGAGCCGTTTGCAACGAGAGATCCCAAAGTGCTCGATAGGGCAGAGGAGTTCGTCCCGCGTCGGTTCATGGGCGACGATGGGAAGAAGATGCTGAAGCACCTGCTGTGGTCTAACGGCCATGAAACGGATGAAACTTCTACGGATAACAAGCAGTGTGCGGGGAAGAAGGGTAATGTTCTCACTGTGGCTCAGCTTTTTCTCGTGCATTTCTTCCTGTGATACGATTCTTTTGCCATACAAAAATCCACATTCTCCTCTGTCACCTTTATGATGCTCACGAAGGCCACTTTCTGACACCGATGCAGGCATTGTCCATTGTCTTGTGCTTAAGTCAAATAACTAATAAATAATGACAGGGTTTCTATATTTGCACTGAATTTCCTTTTAGTTAATCCTCCTAGATTTGTTCTCTTTAATGGTTGCTATGATTCCTTACCAAATGGCAAATGCAATCTCAATTTAAGGCTTTTTCTTGTTCAGTGTTGTGGGAGGCTAAAATTCCCATTCACGTGTTTGCATTACTAATTTGTATTTGCTATAGACTAGTAGTATTCTCGTACCTTCACCAGAGTACAGTCCCGCTGGGCAATTTCTGAGAACGATGCAATGCAAGCATTTCAGATGATTGTCATGTTTTCCTTTAATAAAAAAGCGCGCAATAAATGCGTTTTGATTTTCATTATTCTGTAATCCGAACTTACCCTTCCTACATTTGAAGAATTTAATTTTTCCACTACGTGGTACATGGTTAACAAGTGCAGTTTTACATGGTTAATGAGTAGTATAACTGCGGTTATATGTTTAATACTTATTATAATAGATTCATTTTAACTTCAATTTAATTTTTCCACTACCTGGTACATGGTTAGTGCAGATTTACATGGTTAATGAGTAGTATAAGTGGGGTTTAATACTTATTATTCATTTTAAAAGCATTTTTTTTGGCATCTCATAATTTTTTCGGGTAAATCTCTATTTTAGAATAAAAATGTTGAAAAAATGCATAAGGTAATGTTTATGGTTTTAATTTAAGTAATTTTTGTAATGTTATATTTATTTAATTTTAAATATTTTAAATTAAATTTGAATATTATTTTAGAAATGATACTTGTCAATTCTATTCTAGAATGATCACGGAAGAAGTTATACATATATCCTTGTTGGACTTTAAAAGCGTGTCTCTTCAACTTAATTAATTTTCTTAATCAATTATTTCAAAACTAAAAACATAATTTATTTTAATTTTTAAATTAACCTTTTAAAAAAAGAATTAAAAATTAAAATATTTATATTTAGTATTCCATATAGTAATAATCAAATCTTCTAAAGTCATCAAAATGGCCACTTAGTTGTTAGTGTAAACATTTGCCTATGCAAGAGTTGCTTCAAAGACAATTATCTTACTTGTTCAAATTATAAAACGAAAATGAATGATAATCATTAATAAATAACAAAATTATTAAAAAAATAAATCTATAAACAAAGTAATAACTATGTATTTTATTGTTTTTGTTATTAAATGTTATAATTAAATAGATTAAAAAATAAATTTATTATTGTAATTATTGTTTTCTTTATATTTGTTTTTTTTTAATTTGTCTTTTTGTAATTAGAAGAATTGGCAACCCGTCTTGTCAATGAAATGTCAAGTTCGTGCTAACTATGGTTCTTTGTATTAAAAAGTATAATTAAACATATTAAAAAAATAAAGTCTCTTCGCATTAAAAGTTATAATTAAACATATTACGAAATCAATTGATTAATGTAATTGTTATTATCTGATTTTAATTGATGAATATCTTACAATAATATTTAATAATTCATGTAACAATTACCAAAATTATTAATAAAAAAATTAAATAAAAACATATTTTATAATTGTAAACATAATACAATTTATAGCACATTGTTTTAATTTATTTAGATGCATACTTCATAATTCAAATAACAATTAACAAAATTAAATAAAAGCATGTTTTATAGTTATAAGCATAATAAATTAAAACAATGTGCTATAAATTGTATTATGTTTACAATTATAAAATATGTTTTTTATTTAATTTTTTTATTAATAATTTTGGTAATTGTTACATGAATTATTAAATATTATTGTAAGATATTCATCAATTAAAATCAGATAATAACAATTACATTAATCAATTGATTTCGTAATATGTTTAATTATAACTTTTAATGCGAAGAGACTTTATTTTTTTAATATGTTTAATTATACTTTTTAATACAAAGAACCATAGTTAGCACGAACTTGACGTTCCATTGATAAGACCGGGTTGCCAATTCTTCTAATTACAAAAAGACAAATTAAAAAAAACAAATATAAAGAAAACAATAATTACAATAATAAATTTATTTTTTAATCTATTTAATTATAACAATTAATAACAAAAACAATAAAATACATAGTTATTACTTTGTTTATAGATTTTGTTTTTTAATAATTTTATTATTTATTAATGATTATCATTCATTTTCGTTTTATAATTTTAACAAGTAAGATAATTGTCTTTTAAGCAACTCTTGCATAGGCAAATGTTTACACTAACAACTAAGTGGCCATTTTGATGACTTTAAAAGATTTGATTATTACTATATGGAATACTAAATATAAATATTTTAATTTTTAATTCTTTTTATAAAAGGTTAATTTAAAAATTAAAATAAATTATGTTTTTAGTTTTGAAATAATTGATTAAGAAAATTAATTAAGTTGAAGAGACACGCTTTTAAAGTCCAACAAGGAGATATGTATAACTTCTTCCGTGATCATTCTAGAATAGAATTGACAAGTATCATTTATAAAATAATATTCAAATTTAATTTAAAATATTTAAAATTAAATAAATATAACATTACAAAAATTACATAAATTAAAACCATAAACATTACCTTATGCATTTTTTCAACATTTTTATTCTAAAATAGAGATTTACCCAAAAAAAATTATGAGATGCCAAAAAAACTGCTTTTAAAATGAATAGTAAGTATTAAACCCCACTTATACTACTCATTAACCATGTAAATCTGCACTAACCATGTACCAGGTAGTGGAAAAATTAAATTGAAGTTAAAATGAATCTATTATAATAAGTATTAAACATATAGCCGCAGTTATACTACTCATTAACCATGTAAAACTGCACTTATTAACCATGTACCACGTAGTGGAAAAATTAAATTCTTCAAATGTAGGAAGGGTAAGTTTGGATTACAGAATAATGAAAATCAAAACGCATTTATCTCGTGCTTTTTGATTAAAGGAAAACATGACAATCATCTGAAATGCTTGCATTGCATCGTTCTCAGAAATTGCCCCGCGGGACTGTACTCTGGTGAAGGTACGAGAATACTACTGGTCTATAGCAAATACAAATTAGTAATGCAAACACGTGAATGGGAATTTTAGCCTCCCACAACACTGAACAGGAAAAAGCCTTAAATTGAGATTACATTTGCCATTTGGTAAGGAATCATAGCAACCATTAAAGAGAACAAATCTAGGAGGATTAACTAAAAGGAAATTCAGTGCAAATATAGAAACCCTGTCATTATTTATCAGTTATTTGACTTAAGCACAGGATAATGGACAATGCCTGCATCGGTGTCAGAAAGTGGCCTTCGTGAGCATCGTAAAGGTGACAGAGGAGAATGTGGATTTTTGTATGGCAAAAGAATCGTATCGTAGGAAGAAATGCGTGAGAAAAAGCTGAGCCACAGCGAGAACATTACCCTTCTTCCCCGCACACTGCTTGTTATCCGTAGACGTTTCATCCATTTCACGGCCGTTAGACCACAGCAGGTGCTTCAACATCTTCTTCCCATCATCGCCCATGAACCAACGCGGGACGAACTCCTCTGCCCTATCAAACACTTTGGGATCTCTCGTTGCAAACGGCTGGTACCCGCACACCATCTCTCCCTTTTTCACCGCATAATGCCCGTCGTGGGATTTGACGAAGAAATCCTCCTTGACTCTTCCATACTGTAGAGGCACATGAGGTTCTACTCTCATCACCTCGTATGCAGTCGAACGGACCAGCGCCATGCTCTCCAGAGCCCTGCTGTTGAGTCCCCTGTGTGCATCAATGGCTTCGCGGACCTCTGCGGCCAGATCTCTGTGTAGTTCACCCCCGGCAGCAACAATATATTTGACCATATTGGTCACGAAAACACGCAGTCCCCCGAAGGCGTTGAAGGTGATGTAAAACAGAAGATTATTGCAGGCTGAAATCTTGCAGCATCGGTTAACGTCTACCTCCAATTTTTCTTTTCTGACTGGTGGGCTTAGAGACATTTGGCCCTCGGTCATAAACAGATACATGGCTGGAACATCCAGGCCGACATGAGGTGAGGATTTATGGTCTAAACTTCCCCACCCATTTAAGAAGTTCAAATTTCAAATTTGGGATGGTCAGATGCATGCATGCCATGGCATGGGAAGTGGTCGCCTTGAGAATTGGACGACTACGGATGACATTACGATTTCTCTTGGTACGTGCGTCAGTGAAGCTCGAAACCCCGTGATGGAACCAGTTAACGAGAGGGACCCAGGAAAGGGATTGTGAAAAAGACGATCGTCGATTACCAACTGCTTTTCCGATTCTGACCGATGAAGAATAGGGACGATATGAGGGGACCACATGAGCCAGCTGGCCTAACCAGCATGAATGATACTATGAAGACACGTGCTACGGTTTGGATATGGTTTAAACTGTCCATCAACCCTTTCCTCTCATGGGGAATTAGAGGACCGGCCCCTCTAGTGGAGTACACAGTAAATGGATTTTGAAGCTTCCGATCTCTTGTACTGGTTTTCTATCTGATGGCTGCCCATTCAAATTTCTCACCATGTTGGAATCCCGTTACAATCAATCCGATTTTATCTTTAAATTCTTCATGATCTCATGATCATATGAATGAGGTTTAGAGATAAATTGAAACATGAATAACATGATCAGAATTTATAATGTGTATATCCTATCCCAGATTTGTTGAGATTTTGCCCAAAACAATAATAGATTTGCATGCGTTGATTCATGAATGCATATTCTCCTTCAGGCTTAAGTGATGCACGAGGAAATCGGGCAAGGGATTCTTTGGAATATTGTATTGTGCATGCAGCGTCCTCCTATACCCACATGACTAAATGCACCCACAAAACGTAAGTTACATTCGAGATCGAATATTTTAATAGTTATAAATTTTATATTCATTCTCACTGATAGCTTCATTATAAAATGGATAAAAAACTGATGTGGTTGACGTATTCTTTGTATTAATGGATGAAATTTATTTAAAAGTAAACATTATGAAGAATATAATAGGAACAAGTTGTTATTATTTATAAAATTGATGTCATCTATGGATATTAATGGCGTTAGGAGGTGAAGGTAAAGTGAAGTGAATATAAATAAATAAAGATGTGGGAAATAATAAATTGAAAAATGTTATGATTATTATTTACAAGGATGTTTATGTGTATTAGTATCTATAATATGTAAAGAATTTATTAAAGAGAAACATGAGGGTGGAAGATCCATTCACTATAAGTATGTAGTAGTTTCAAGGGTGCAAGAGCTTTGTCGAACCAACCAACCAATTTAATGGAAAAGTGGTATTAATCAAAATAATGTGGGCATATGCTATAAGTAGTGGGGTATTTGTATTATTGTTTCTCTAAATTAATATATTAAATCATTAAAAATATAGTGTATATATTCTTGCATTATAATTAATTAGTATGTATATAAAAGTTTAAATAAAATAAAAATTGAAAAAATTAAATTCAATAATAAAATCTTTGTTAATATAACTTTTGTTAATATATATTTTTGCAAAACAACTATATATAATAATAAACATAATAATTGTTTATACTTTTTATACATAATTAAAATTTATACTTATATCTAAACTTATTAAAATTAAAACATATAAAAATTGTTTTTATAAATAAATAAAATATCGAATAATATAAAAACAATAATAATAAAATATTATTATAACACAAAATTAAAAATATATATTAACATTAGGAAAATAAACATAAAAAATAATCCAAGAAAAACACAAAATAATTCATAAAATTACTATGCGTCTTTGAAATAGAAGGCTATGCGTATTTTTATTTCTTTTGCACAGTGGGACTTGGCACATTTTTCGTTTGGGGAGGTAGGTGGTTGTTTCAAGCCTGCTAAACTCACCATAAAAAATCTCTTGGTTGCACACTCCTCTTTATTCAGATAGTTAAGATAGAGGACTCGACCACTGAAAGAGTCGACCCTTTCTTCCTATTGCACAATCATTACATAAAGACTCACTTATCTTAAAAAGTATTAGTTAATAAATAAAATCATAAAATTTTAAATTTAAATGAACTTAAAATTTTCTCAAAATTTTATGATTGTTGTGCTAACTTGTTTTTCGCAAGTCACTCAGAAACAGGTTTTGACAAGAAGCATTTCTATTTTCAGGTATAAGAGCATTTTATTTATTCTCCTTAACTTTCTGTTAAGCACATAATTACATGTATTTTCAATGATCTAACAAGTTTTCTGCAGGGAAATACTAACTTTTTTTTGTAGCTTCAAAGACGAATGAATGGAAAATTCCAGAATCGCATAAAATTTTCAGAAAAAAAGCTCCATTGAAAGCTTAAAGAAGATGAATTTCCACCATGTATGTCATGACATCCTTCTGCCACAAAGAAGCCTTTCGGAAACCAATTACACCATGCCATGGTTACTACCCCTTTTTCTTCCAAGCTTGTTCGTTATCCATGTCAGAGTCTACATTTTCTGTGCCTTATACATTATGATTTCCCGCATGTCTACCTTTCTGAGTTGCACACATTTTCCTTATTTTCAGTTTATCTTTTTCCTAATGAATAAAACCATTCAGCCTCATTTCCATGACTACATTGCTTTGTTATCCCTGCCATAAAAATTGTTTGACCATGAGATCTTTCATCTATAGTCCTACCACTCATTATGTACAACTCGTGTTGGCTGATGTGAGATTCCTTAAGGCCCACCTTTGAACAAGTCTTTCTCCATCGACCTCAATACATTATCTAGGATAGAGACTAGAGTTCATTTTCAGTACCTTGAGGCTTGCATGCCTTAATGGCAAGTTCTCTCACTGACAATCATGGGACTACATCAATGTCCCTTGATCGTTAGATCTTGCAAGTGGCTCGACATCATCCCATTTATTCGCAGTTTGCACGATGTACTTAGGTACCTTGGCACTCATTGACATCAATGGTGAGATTTCCTCGCATTGGTTAATGGAATTCATCAATGGTTGGTAATCCAATGAATTCTTTCCATGTTCGACATCGACACATTTATTCGCATGGTAAGAATTGTACCATCAGGTTTTGTAGTAGGTGAAGACTATATACTTTGCATAACTCCATCAACAGTTTTATAGCAGCATACTTCCAACCATATGAGACTACCATAGTTCTACTTTCATCTCTCATCTTCTACTTCATCCAACCAAGCATCAGTTCAGATCCCTCACTTCACATTCTATTATTCAGCAGTAGCAGTCACATTCCTATTGTGTATTTCATCAACTTTCTGGGTAAGTGGAAGTATGCTGTTTTCTAATTTTTAACCATGTGATTCCTTAAATGCTAGAAAATGAATGAATTTGAAAAATTCCATCACTACATTCCCTTTCTCATTTTCATAAACCTAATATAGGTTAAGTTAGGGGGGGGGACTGTTCATTATCATTTTACACATTCATCATCTCATTTACCTTTTTTCAACGTGTTTATCCCAAACTATGCTATGTATATTGGCATGATTCATAATATGAAGAAAATGATTTTTACTATACATTGATGATTCGTCATTTCTAATGCATAAATCTTATGTATTGCAGAAAAAATACAAGTAAAAAAACAAACGAATGTTGTTAACACAAGAACCAACATTTGTCATACTTATGGTTGTCCCACAAGAACCAGCCACACAAATAAATATAAAAAGGAAGAAAGAAGAAAAATTGCTGCCACTTATTCATTTCAAAATCATGGAATGACTTACTGTTACATACCATCATCATGTAAAGCCTCAGCTACAAGCCAAAAGTTAAAAACAAAATCAAAGTGCATAGTTACATGAGGACATGCAAACAGTCAAGTTGGGGGGTATGTTGAGACGCAAAATGACCACATTTTAGTTATCATTTCACATACTATTTATCACCTTATTTCATTATATCCTTCCATAAAATCATTAATATTCACGACTTTCATAATAAATATAGGTTTGTATTACCATTTTCCAAATCATTTATTTTTGAGTATTTTGAGTGAATTTATGGTTAATTATTAAGAAAAATAACATATTTTCATTATACTTTAAAGTTGGGTGAGTTTGGTGATGTGTACAGGTGTACTTGAAGAATTTAGCAAGCTCAAAAGTGGCCACCTAGCCTCAGATTCGAATTTCATCTTCTAGATATGAGCTAACTTCAAGGAGAAGATCATGGACATGTTGAGAGAATATCTCATCCAATATTTGCTTAAGAATTTAAAGGGATGAGTTGTAGATTTGTTAAGGATTTGGGGGGATGAGTTGTCTATTTGTTGAGAATTTTAAGGGATAGGTTGAGAGAATAGTGGATCTGTAATTATGATCACTTATCTTGAATTCATGTATAAATAGGAGGGCTCTCTCCTCATTTTGGTTAGAGGCCTCTCTAGTGGTTTGGAAGTAGAAGATAGCTTAGATATTTTTCAAAGTTAGTCATGGAATAGATTTTGATGGTAATGTAATGGATATGATGCTTTGATGCACATCCCTTGACTCTCTTATGCTAATATAGATTTCCAATAGTTTTCTTCTTATGAGTTGTTAATCTAGATTTTCAATTATGTCTTGTTTATGAGTTGTTAGTATAAAATTCCAGTTATTTCTTTCTTATGCACTTTTCATATTGATTTTATCATGAGCTCATGAGTTATTGTTATTTTCTTTATACCAGTTTATTTCATGCATTTTTATATTATCTTAGATCAGGTTTATTTCCTGTAATTTCTTGCTTTCTTAGATCAGGTTTATTTTATGCAATTTCATATTTTATGCAATTAAAATTTATTTCCATAAAAGTTGGTTTATGCAATTTTCTGTTTTCATAGCTTAGATTCAATTTCAGTTATAGATTAAGACAGCGACACTCTGCCCCTGCATATATTTTATCTGTACCTCACAAGTTTACGCTCTCCCTAGGTTGAGAATTAAATTGTTGGAATTCTATTATAAATTGTTTAATGTTTTTACCCAACAAAGTCAAACTTAAACAATTTATTTTGCATAGTGATGAAGATTTCAGGGCATATTATGAAATATGTTTGGGTGATTAACAAAATTGGAATGCCTTGTGTTTTGTTTTTTCAAAAAAAGTAAAAGTTTAGCTTTAGTGTCTTAGGCGAACTTTTCAGCAGTTCATTAGCCTCTGAATAGCCAGCTTTCGACAGCTAACAATTTGGACTCAGGACTACGTTAACCATCGAAAGCTTGTTGACTCTGTTTTAAATAAAATTTTGAAAAATGATCTTTTGGTGGCTTAGGTGAACTTTTCAACAGTTCATTAGCCACCTAAAAGCCCAGCTTTTGGCAGCTAAAAATTTGGAGCCAAGACTACCTAAACCATCAAAAGCTCCAAAAAGGAAAATGGTTAGTGCCACTGTCAATATCAACCACCGTCAGCATGAAGAGTGCCTCTGACAAGCTCTTAGCCACCGAAAAGACTGAAACTGCAGAAGAAATCATGAGTTGGCAGAGAAGTGGTCGTTATGAAACCGAATTGGCTGTTGAAAGACCTGAAACCCTTGCAGCCTTCCATATGTCTCGTGACTACAATATAACCCTCATAAGACATCAAGTTCAAGTTAAGATGATTATTGCACTAGTCATCTCGAGGTTCCCACCAGAGTTTACGGTTACCCTACTCAAGTAATAATCACTGCTCAGCCCCTCAAAATCAGCACCCTCACCTTAGTCTATTCCCCATTGTCCTGCAGGAATCCTTATTGATATAAGCTCTCCCAGAAACCAACATGGTCATCTCCTTCCCCAGGGTTCGAATTTTGATTTTACAGGTACAAGAAGAGCAGTCTAGAGATGAAGAAAGGAGGAGGACCTACCCTCAAACATGAATTAGGTGACATTAGCTATCTTGAGTCACATCCATAAGTATGCCAATTGTTCAAAGATGCAGGTTGTTACAAGTTCTGTGAGAAAATCCGAGGATTCCACCAGCAAGTGGCAGAAGCCTTTCCTATTTCTTTTGATGTCTCTAAGGCATTAATAGGTAGAGAATAGTTCCAGGTTGATGAGGCCCTAATAGTACAAGTAGTAGAACTCCCAAGGGCTGGGGAGAAATGCTTCAAAACCACCATTACGAAGGATGTGGAATTCTGGTCTTACTTAAAGCTTGAACATAAGAATGTAGTATGGAAGAAAAGCATCCCTTCAACTTGGCATGAGGAGAAGTGGAAGCAGTTTTTGAAAGCCGCTCCTAGTTTATATAACCTGTGAAGGCAGGTATAATAGGGTGATGATATACCACTTTAAATTGATGAACCATTTTACAAGAAGGGGCCCTTTGAACCTACCTTTCTACCTCCATAAGATCCTAACCAAGATGGCTCACCAGGTCAAGGTCCAGCCCACCAAAATTGCAAACAGGCTATCTCACCATGGCTTGATAAAACTCATTGTCCAAGAGTTGCTGCAAAGAAGAAATAGAGCTTTCAGTGGCTTAGGAAAACATAGCAACTGTTCATTAGCCACCAAAAGCAGATCTTTCGGCAGCTTACAGACCCAGGATTCTATTTCCTTAACCACTGAAAGCACAAAAGGGTGCAAAAAGACATGTTTCCACACATAACCAATTTTGATGGATACAAACACCTCAGGGGTAAATTATGAAGCTAAAAATTGATTAAAGGCACCAGTGGAGGGGGTCTATTCCAGTTCTGAGGGTGCCATCAAGGTGAAATGGGTCACAAACCCTACATGCTTTTGACAAACCATGATTTATCTGTCATATAACAGACCATAGCTCTACTTCAGTAATCACTATAGTTATCAAAGAGTTCAAGGAGTGAACAAGTATTAGAGTTAGATAGGTTAGCACTTAAATTAGGGTTTTTGGACCTAATTTTGCAAAAACAATTATTTTATCTATTTTTAGTAAATCAAATCCAACTTTTCAGGATCTGAAATAAATTTTGTAGAGGCTATAAAGCCTAGGACTAATGTTGAAGCAAGGGTTCGACTTTGGAGACTTTTAGACCATTATTGCTATCAAGCTTCACATGTTATTCGTCATTTAATATAAGCTCTTTCGCTATTATATGTTCAGCTTCCATATCTTTTATGTTCCATACTTGTGCTTGGATATGTGATTCAGGTTTATTCTTTTTGTCTAATACCATATAGTTGTCATCCTATATTTGTGTTGATGAGTTGAATAACAAGTATTTTTCCTTGTTATGGTTAGCCATTCATATGTGATTGCTTTATATATGAATCTGCCAGCATAGTGAGTTCTCCATTTATTTTCCTTATTATCAATCCTCTAAACATTGATCATTACAAGCCTTATCTATTTGATTGAGTTTTATGCATGTATTGAGTGTGTGATGTCCTTTAGTGGCATCTGACTTGATCCATTTAGAAAAACCATTAAAAATATTGAAGTTACCAGGCATCCTCGAGCTGCAACTTAGAGGAGTTTCCTGGAGTGCTAACAGAGTGCTTCTTATACTACAAGAACATGATTTCTAAAACTATGTCAAAGGATAAGTTCCAGAGCCATATGGAGATGAAGACAAAGCTAAGCACAAGAAGAACTTGGTCAAATCCAAGATAATAATTGTCAATTCCATGAACTATAATTTGATACCACATGTATCCTCTTTGAAAACTCCCGAGTAGATGTTTGATGCTTTGACCAGCTTGTATGAAGGAAAGAACATCAATAGAAGATGACCTTGAGGACTCAACTCAAGGGTGTGAAGATGCATAATTTTGAAAGCATTCAATCCTACTTCACACAAGGGTCTCCCAAATCAAATAAAAACTATAGAATCTATTGGATACAATGTTAAATAAGTAGAAGTGGTGATGACTACCTTGAATGGTATACAAAGATCATGGGAATCATTCATTCAAGGAATTTGTGCTAGAATAAGGCTCACCAAATTCAGTAGGCTATGGGAAGAATGCACATAAAAATAATATTGATTAATAGAAAGATAAGAGAAGAAGGGTAAATGTGACAATCAATCCCTAATAGCTCATGCCAAGAAGGGAAAGACCAAGAAATAAGAACACTCTCATAAGAATCCTAGAATATTCTAAAAGAAGGACTACTTGATTTTTATATGTTACTCTTGTGATGAGATGGGACACCTTACAAGAGACTGTCCCAAAGGAAAAATACATGCAAAGAAAGGAAAGAAGAAGAGGTGTCATGCTCATGCTACAGAAGATGATGACCCAACTAAGAAGAGAGTAAGAGAATACTCTTCAAGTGATGAAGAATATGTAATGTAATTATCCCACAAGAGTGATGCAGAAGGATTTACATCATAAGATGATTCTTGAAGTTGATTATGAGTATCTTATTAAAGGGGAAAGAGAAGTCTCCTACAAGTTGGATTCCAGAAAACCCATGAAGATGAAGAACATGTTATATGGACCTGATTTGAAGAAGACCCTCCTATCCATTTTAACATTGGATAAGAAGGGATACATTCTTGTTTAGAGTTAAAGAAAAAAGGACACTTAGATTGAGCAGAATTACATAGTTCCAAGTGATATATGGTGTAGAAGACTTGTTCAACATTGTTTACTATGAGCAAGAAAGGAATATGCCCTCATAATCAAATGATGGAGTAGAACACCCTATAAAAGACTCAAGTAATTCCTACAAGGAGGTAGAGATCAAGAGGGAGAAAACCAAAAAAGCAAAGCAAAGTTCATGCACAATCACCTACAAGAGAAGGACGATTACACTTGCTCTAAAGAAAAAATGATAATTATTCAACAACAACCTTTATTTACAAGAAAATAGAATATTCACACAGATAAAGTACATGAAGAAGGACCTAAATTTACCTAAGTTAGAGAGAGATAGGAGGAAGAGAGGACTTCAAGAGAACATGAGGATCATGATATGACTGAGTCACAGAGACCTGTATATCCACCCTAAGAGGTGAACACACACAAGAGAGGATAATTTTGGGCACAAGAGATCATCCAAGATGAAGACACGTATGGTTCTTTATATGGGACTTCTAGATAAAGTAAGAGGCCTCAACCATACTCTAGTTATGTGGCATTATTATGTGACATCATTGATGTAGAGCCTTTCAGCTATGAAGAAGAAACTGAGAAGAAAGAGTGGAAGGATTCTATAGTACCAGTCAATCATGAAGAATTATGTCTAGGGTGTGGTTTAGAGACCTGAAGGGAAGTCAGTTGTGCCTTCCAAATGGATCTACAAGATAAATCATGTAACAAATGGCATAATCAAGAAATACAAGGTAAGAATTGTGGATCGTGGATTTTCCTTGAAAGAGGGAATATATTATAAGGGGAAATTTTCTCCTATGGACATATACACTTCGATTAGAGATATTCTTACAATAGTTGTAGTGATGAACTAGAAGGTACACCAGATGGACATGAATACAATCTTTGTGAATGGTGTAATACAAGAGTAAGTGCATGTGGAGTATCCACTAGGATTTGAGACACATGACAGAGACACGCATGTGTGAAAATTAAATAAGGTCTTGCTTGGTTTGAAACAAGAAACTGGGAAATGGTTAATATCCAAGGCATATTACATCCGAGTAACCTACGTACCACGTTAGGGCCCTTTTTACACTCGTACAACCCATAGGGCTTATTACATTTGATTAACTTGTGTACCATGCCATGGCTCATATTTACACTTGAATAATCTGTCTCAGGACTGATTACATCCAAGGATAACCTTCGAGCTTCACTAGGACTGATTACATCAGAGGACAACCTACACCAATTCTTTCTCTAAAGTACTTGAACTTCACTCTTGCTGGAGGATTGGTTAACACATCATCTATTTTCTCGTCCATTTCCACGTACTGGAGCTTCATTGCTCCTATATGCACCATATCCCTAATATAGTGGAACTTGATTCTATGTGCTTCAACTTTCCATGAAACACAGGGTTCTCTGATAGCTTCATGCAACTCTTATTGTCACAGAAGATACAAGTCACATCTAACAAGACAGTAGCATCCACAACAACACTGCCTCACAACTAGTTGAGCAAGAGGCAACATACTCTTCCTCGGTTGTACTCAATGCCACACATGATTGCTTCTTGTTGAACAAGGAGATCATGCCAGATCCCAAACTGAAGCAACAACCCGAAGTGATCTTCCTATCATTGGTGCTACCTGTCCAATCCAAATCAACATAACCATGTAGGTTAATCTTTTGATTCACATCATATTTGAGCCCATACTCTACTATACATTTTAGGTACCTCAGTACATTCTTTGCAGCTATCAGGTGAACATGTCTCGGTTCCATCAATAACTTGATCAAGGTGTTCACCGCAAAGCATATGTATTGCCTCATATTCGTTAGGTACATAAATGACCTAATAATTTGACGATACATCATGGCATAAACCGACTCAGATGAAGCATCACTCAGAAACTTCAAGTTAGATGCCATAGCTGTGGCTATTTCCTTGCATACTTTCCTTGAGTAAGGAAGATCCCATCTGTACTCTTCCACACCTCCATGCCTAAGAAGTAGTGCATCATACCTAGGTTTTTCATCTCGAACTCTGTAAAAAGTCTCCTCCTTGCATCTTTAATGATTTCCTCTTCACCTGTTAGGAAGAGGTCATCGACATATAGCGGGAGCATCACTGGTCTTCCGTCTTGAACCTTGAAGTAAAGGTTGGAATCTCCTTTACTCTTAGTAAATCCTAGGATAATCAAGAATCTATCCATCCTGTTGTACCATGTCCTTGATTCCTATTTCAATCCATACAAGTCCTTCTTCAATTTTCACACATGGGTCTGCCTATCATGTGTCTTGAACCTTAGTAGCTATTCCACGTACACTTCCTCCTCGATTACACCAATTAAGAAAGTTGTCTTGAAATCCATTTGGTGTATTTTCCATTTCATAACTACTGCCAATGAAAGTATGGTCCTAATGGAAAAGTACCTCGCCATGGGTGCAAATTTCTCTTTGTATTCTATTCCTTCTTTCTGTGAGAAGCCTTGTGCTACGAACCTTGGCTTGTATTTCTCGATGCTTCCATCAGCAACATGCTTGATCTTGTAGATCCACTTCGAATCCACGATAGACTTATTTTCCAATATCAGAACTATCTCCTAGTCATCATTCTTCATGATCGATTGATATTACTCGATCATAGCATCCTTCTATTCTTTATTTTTTGTAGCCTCTTCATAGGTGGAAGGTTCACTATAAATGATGTCACATAGTAGGGCCACATAGTTATTGTAGGTTTTTTTCCTTTTTATTTATCTATGTATTGCTTCTGGAGCGCCATACCTTTTTGCTTATTATGTGAGATCTCGTGCCCATGCTGGTTTGTGCTTGTGGGCATCCTTCTCAAGTATTTTCTCTATTGGCTCTTGTGCTTCTGCCATGTCATGATCTTCATGGTCTTCTATAATTGTTTCTTCATTTTCCATACCTCAGGCCCTCGTCTCTTTAGGTACCTTGTCTTTTTTACTAGGTGTCCTCATGGATCTAAAGTATGTTGAGTCTTCATCAAAGGTTGCATCTCTTCTGATGTCGATATTCATGAATCCTAGGAAGTATATTCGATAGGCCTTTGTTTTGTCACTGTATCCTACGAATATACCCTTCCTCCCAGAAGGACCGAGCTTAGTCCTTTTCTCCTTTGGGATATGTATGTACACCAGGAAACCAAATATTCTCATATGGATAACTTCTCATATCTCTCCTGAGAAATCATCTTCTAGAGTCTTATTGTCAAGCACTCGATCAGGAGTACAATTCTGTACGTACATAGTTGCCCTTTCTGCCTCCACCCAAAGGTGCATAGGAATATCATGGTCATGTTGCATTTATTTTTTTGCTTCCATGATGGTGTGGTTCTTTCATTCTGAATCCCCATTTTGCTGAGGATTGTATGGACTGCTCAACTCCCTCTTAATCCCAGACTCTCTGGAGAGTTCCTTGAATTCTTTCGAGATGATTTCTCCGCCATTATCTGACTTTCATTAGAGGAAATTTGGGGTCTAAAATGGGCCTTATAAGAAAATGCGCCAGCAATAAATTTTGTGAGTTGGAATTCAAGAACCAATAGAATTTCAATAAAATGAGTCAACCATAATGGTTGAATTGACATATTTGTCATAAAAGAAAACTACTTTTTTTGTTTGTATTTTTGACATATCTGCCTGTGTTTTTACTCAAAGTCCAAGAAAGAGAGCTCATTTGATGCAAAATTTAATTCCACATCCAACAAGTACCCACACTGCATACTTTTGATAGACCCGACTACCTGAAAAATAAGAAATACTTGAAAATACTCGAAAATACGAACAAGAAAAGTAGTTTTTTCATTCTTCCTCCAAAATTAATAACTATTATTTTATTATTTTAACTATTATTTTATTATTTTCACTATTATTTTATTATTTTTTGTAGGAGGCCCATTTTAGACCTCAAATTTCCTCTAATGAGACTCTTGATCTTCCTATCGGTTTGGTTCTGGACAAAGGATTTATATTCCTTGAACTTGCCAAAAAAATCATTTTTCCTTTCAATAAATATATCAAAGTCTTAAGTGAGAAATAATTTATAAAGGAAACATAGTATACATAAATTCTTAATGAGCTAGAATACATGGGTCCCCATACATCTGAGTGTACTATCTCCAATATTCTTTTAGCCTTGCTCTCGCTGCTGGGAAATGTCTTCTTTGCATTCTTTCCTTGTGCACATCCTTTTCAAATGCCTTCATGCTTTTCCTAGATCTCTAGCAGTCTAGAGACTTATTTTCCTTCCATTAGTAGTGCTATGTAGTTCAAATGTGCAAGCCTTCTATGCCATAGTTCACTTGGTTCAATTTACTAATGAACCAGTGCTTGTTCAGGTTGTCCCTTTAGCTTGTACAAGCCTCTGTCTTCTTCACCAATAAATGTTGCATCATCTATTGTCATCCCTTTAGGACACATCATAACTTGGCCATCGATAAATGAAACTCTCATTCCCTTTACATCTAGTGCAGAGATGGATAGAAGATTCTTCTTCAAACCTGGAACATATAGCACATCCTTCATATTTAAGTATTTCCTAGCATCTATCTTGTATGAAGCTTCTCCACTCCCTTTTATGGGGGATTGGTAATCATCCCCAAGTTTCACCTTGCGAGGTGACTCATGTTCATACATATTAACGAATGATTCTTTGTATCCCATCATGTGTTTAGAAGCTCCACTATCCACAAGCCAATCATTGCTCCAGTGTAAGATAGTGCCAGTTAGTGCTAAGATTAGAACGTACTCTTCATCAGAATCATCCTTCTCTCTTCTGAATATTTTGTTTGTTGGTTCATTGTCTTCGGCAATATGGTCATGGTGTCTCTTTTTCATGATGGGACAGTCTCTTGCGAAATTTCCCTTTTCATCATAAGTATAACATCAAACATTGGAAGGATCTCTCTTGGTCTTATTTTGTTTCTTGTACTTATTCTTGTTGTGATGAAAGTTCTCCTTCTTCTCGTTCTTGTAGTTCTTCCTAGTCTGAATTATGAGTGATTGATATTCAGTTTCTCCCATATTTTCTTTTCTTGTCACGAGTCGAGCTTCTTCCTGTGCACATTCTTCTCGGAATATACTGAAAGAGATCAACCTCCTTCTTACACATTTTCCTTGAATGAATGAGTCCCGTGATCTAGGGAGACCATTTAAGGTAGTCATTACAATTTATCCTTCTTCAAAATTATCTTCAACTACTTCAAGTTTTTCTTTGATTTGAGTAACCCTTGTGAAGTAAGATTGTTTAGTCTCAAAGTTTTGTATCTTCACATTCTTCAACTGGCTCCTCAAATTCATTTTTTGGTTGATGTTCTTTCCTTCAAACATCTTTGTCAAAGAATAATATACTTCCTTCAGTGTCTTGAATGAAGACACATGGGGGATGAGGTAATCCTTAATAATATCTACAATAATTATTTTGGCCTTAGCCAAGTTCCTCTTATGAGAAGCCTTAGCCTAATCTTGCTCTGGTTCTGGAACTTCTTCAGTGATGTAATGATCCAAATCATTTTCTTTAAGGATCAGGGATATTTTGTACTTCCATTCTCGGAAGTTATCAGCCCCTCCAAGCTTGTGCTCAAGATGAGTATGGTGAGTCATATTTTCAAATGAGAACCTTAAAGGGAAATAGAAAAGATTTATATCTTACCTATTTGAGGCATCTGGCCTGGTTCTAGAGATGGCTGACCTAGGGTTTGTCAGAGAGACCCTAATTTTACAAGCTTGGAGTTTGGTATATATGTTTGGACATAAAGATGCGTCTCCTTGAGGCTATTTTCTCAGTAAGATCACTTTCTGAATACTAAGGTGGGAAGCCTCTAAAAATTTATTTCGTAGTTTCTCCCGGCACCGGTGATAGGGTAAAAATTGAAACTTCTTCAAATTTGAAACTGCTTCCACCAAAAGATGTGCCCTACTAAGGTGAGTTATCCTATCCCTATTTTCTTGATGATTTGTGGAGAGAACACCTTGAACTAGGTAGCCCTAGTTTCCACTACTGCACATTGCTTTCTTTTAGAGAGGCTCTAATACCATGTTAGTTTTTCTATATCTTATTAGCTTAATTAGGATATTTGTCTTGAATAATAACAAGTACAACAAGATGCATACGATATAACAAATACACAAGACACAAATATTTTCACCGAGGAAACCATAAAGGAGAAAACCCGACAAACTTCCTCGGAATAGTATAGTCATAAATAATGTGTAATAAGATGATCAAACCCAATAATAAGAAGTATTTAGAATCTATCTATCTCTCCTCCTTTCTCTCTCTCTCTCTCTCATGTGAACTTGAGTGAGTGTGAGGTGTGTCTAAATGAGGGAGGGCACCTCCCTATTTATACCCTTGAAGTGGCTAACCCTTTACATGACTGGGGTCGACCTCTCACCCTAACAGGGATGAATTATCCTAAAGAGACTTCAAATACACATTACATGATGTTACACTAGGGACTATTGTCTCGACTTACAACGGAGTTTGTACCTCAAGTTCTAGACATAATAAATACATCCTGCAAGGAGGAAAACACATTTCCAATGGGGGTACAACAACATACAATGATAATATACATCATAATATCTTCCGAAGTTACAAATACATCAACATAAGGATGGAA
This sequence comes from Pseudotsuga menziesii, assembly GCA_001517045.1. NCBI lineage: Eukaryota > Viridiplantae > Streptophyta > Pinopsida > Pinales > Pinaceae > Pseudotsuga > Pseudotsuga menziesii. Next base: position 451,869 of record LPNX010312640.1, on the reverse strand, counting down.
AACCAATTATACTATTGTTCTATGTAGATGACTTGTTATTGACAGGTGATGGGGAGTTCATTGCAGAAACAAAGAAGAAGCTTGCTACATTGTTTGAGATTAAATACTTGGGTATGATGCAATAATTATTAAGTCTTAAGGTGCGGCATAATCTAAATAATATTTTCCTTAGTCAAGGAAAATATGCGATAGAGATCCCGAAGATATTTAGGATGATGGATTGCAAGACTAGGGCCGCATAGATGGCATCGAAATTGAAGTTGTTGTGTGATACTACTTTAGAGATAGTTGATGCCATAGTTTACAAGAATATGATTGGTTCATTTATGTACTTGAAAAACACGAGGCCGAATATATTCTTTGTGGTGAACACCTTGAGTTAGTACATGGTAGAGCTGAGATGTGTTCACATGATTGTGACAAAACATGTGTTAATACCCCTGAAGGGTATGATTGAATATGGAGTTAAATGTTCTACAAATCAAAGGATTTTCCTATAGGTATATGTTGAATCATATTAGGCTGGTAGTGCAGCAGATATGAAGAGAAATTTAGGGTGCTTATTCAATTTGGGGTATGTCATGATTTCCTACTTCAGCAAGAAGCAAATGAGTGTAGCATTGAGTATAGCCAAGGAAGAGTACATTGCAGATTGTTCAGCTAGCTGTGAGGTAGTGTGGCTTATAAATATAATGGTGGGATTGTTCGATGTCAAGTTAGAGACAACTTGTTTATTTTGTGACAACTAGATTTATGTGAATTTTCCTGAGAACCCTGTGTTCGATGACAAGTCAAAGAGAATTGAGATCTAGTATCACTATATCAGGGATATAGTGCAAAGAGGAGAAGTGAAGCTACAATACATTACAATGGATGAGTAGATAGATAATGTAATGACCAAACGTCTAGAAAGAGTGAAGTTTGAGTACTTCATGGACAAGCTTGGATTTGTCCAAATCAGTTTCCATCACAAGAGGGAGTGATGAGTCCCTATGGTCTTCACATCCATTATGAAAAAGGGATGGATCTATGGAAGACGTGTGGTCTTCACACCCAACATAAAAAAAGGGCTTTCTCTATGGAATACATGTGCTCTTCACATCTAGCATGAAAAAGGGTTGGCTCTATGGAAAAGATGTGGTCTTCACATCCATCATGAAAAAAGAATGGATTTGTGGAATATGTGTGTGATTTACATCCTGTATGAAAAAGGACTATCTTTGTAAATGTTTGCATCTAGTATGAAAAAATACTACCACTGCAAATATGTGCATCCAATATGAAAAAGGATTGGCATTGCGGAGATAGGAATCCAGTATGAAAAAGGACTAGCACTACATAGAGCTACATCTAGTATAAAAAAGGACTAGATTTGTAGGGGTACATCCAACATGAAAAAGGGTTGGCACTATACAGACATGTCAAACTACATCTAGCATGAAAAAGGGTTGGCTCTATAGAGGTACACCCAGCATGAATAATGTTTGGTAGTTGTACAAGTACACCCAACATGAAAAATGGGTAGTTGTTGTCCTAGTATACATGAGAGGTACACCCAACATGAAAAAGGGTTGGTTTCTATATGGGCACACCAAGCATAAAAAGGGTTGCTTGTTGTACTAATATGCATGAGAGGTACACCCAACATGAAAAGGGTTGGTTGTTCTATGGGTACACCCAACATGAAAAGGGTTGGTTGTTATACGAGTATACCCAACATGAAAAAGGGCTAGTTGATGTATTAATATACATGAGAGATACACCTAGCATGAAAAAGGGTTGGTTGCTGTACGGGTAGACCCAACATGAAAAGGGATGGTTGTTGTATTGATATACATGAGTAGTACACCCAACATGAAAAATACCCAGTTGTTATATAGGTACATCCAACATGAAAAAGGGTTCGATATGTAGAACTTCTTATGATATATAAATTCAAGAGATGTCACAAGTCAATTGATCGAGTACTGATTTGCAGCAACAATGATGATATCTAGTGATGATCATGATATAAGAATACATTCCTTGTTAAGAGGGAGTGTTAAAGAATGTAAATTCAGAAGATATTATTGTTGTAATTTTATTGTATTATTGGTGTACCTCCTTCTGTAGATGTTATTATTGTACTTGGTCATGTAAAAGTCTTGAAAGAATCAATGTAAACCTTCCATTGTAATTCAAGTCAATAGTACCCAAATAATATATTATTTAAATGTTATTTTGGGTCTCCATATAGAATTCAGCCTTGTAAGAGTGACAAGTCACTTCCAGTTAGGGAAAAACCCCTCACACATGATGCGTATAAATAGATAAGGCACACCCCTCATTTGGACATACAAAGCACTCAAGAAAGTGCACAAGAGAGATAAGAAGAGGATATCTAGAGAGAAGAAGAATTTTCTTTTGTCTTTGGGTTTTATCTTATATTGGTTTGGCATTGAACTTGGTTATGAAATCTATACTAAAGAAGTTGTTGGGTTTTCTCCCTTGTGGCTTCCCAGAGGAAAATCTTTTTGTTCTTTTGTATTGGTGTGCTTGTATTTATTTCAGTGATCCTATTACGTATGGTTATGATGAAACAATACTAATTTTTTGAAGATATAATATAGAAATTAAAATTATAACAAGTTGTTCTCTTATCATGCAAGAAAACCTTGGAAAATAATGGATCACCTAAGGGACTATTAACTCATATAAGGGGATGCCTAAGCCTGGAGGGAGAGTGACTACAAATAAGAGACAACTATAATGAAATAACTATAAGAATTTCATGAGATCCCTAGATTCCTATATGGATATTCTCTAGTTGGCTTGTGTTGGAACAAACCCAAGGTATTGTTAACTTGGAGAAGGGATCCCCATTCCTTGTGTTGTACAGGATAATGGGGAAGGAGTGATATGAATTAGTATAGTTGTAGAGGGTGTGTCAAGAAGAGTAGTGAGTTGAATTCTTCCCATGGTAGACTTGTGAAAGAAAATAAATGTGCGTTTAAATAAATATTTGTTAGAGATTTCCTATTTGTTTAATGAAATAAATATGTGTTCTTACATTTTGGAATTGGAAAATTCTTATAGACACTATGCCTATTTCATGAGAATGATTATAACATGAATACTTCTTCTTAATGAATGACATACATATTGGTAGATGTGTCAAGTTTGGGAAGAAAACTAAGGTAGTGGATGATAAATGTTGGTGCATTATGGATGAGATGGCCAACAAATAAAATAGATTGCAAGAAGCAAGAACACTGAGGTGAATGTGGCTTGGAAACTAAAGGAGGTTGTGCAGTGATATATTGTACATGTCTAAAGACATGCTAAACTCTGTAATTGTATATATAATGTTGATAATGCACTAAGGTTCGAGCATGGTGCATAAATTAAGGGTGATGGGAATGTAACACCCCATTTTTGACCCCAAAATGTAATTATGTAAATATGGATGATATGGATAAAAGAGAAACATGAACTATGTAGTTATGTTCATTTTAGATTTAATATAAAATCACACAGGTACTACAGACTAATAAGGATGAAGAAGAGATGGGGGGATATGACTCCACAAGATGGAAAGTGATTATATTAATATTAGTATTAAAGGTGAAAAGGTTTCCAACCCCATGCATGCCACTTGTACATCTCTCTTTATAGAAAGGGAAAAGTGTCCAACCCGATATGTGCCACTTGTCCACCTATCCTAAGCTTAAATTTACATATGGATAGATCTTATAAACCTTGTTTCCACTTGGATAGCCTCAAACATGCATATAAATAGAGAGAGAGATATCCCATAGTTCCATTCATTCCTTCTTGACTAATATAATCCTTTTGGCTATCAGACCTTAACTACCTAGATCACAACAACTGTCACATGCACTACCATCATCGTACCACCATCATTATTCCATGCTGGAGCATTGGAGAAATCATTCAACAAATAGTTATTCTCACTACTCATGTAGATTGTGTATAGTGTAAATTTATGGAAACACCCTTAGTCACATTCTTTTAGATTATTCTGGAGACGAGTCACCCTTGGATTCGTACTAATTTCATGCACTTTTTTAGTCCAAGTCATAACTCCATAGCCATTCATAAATCCCCCCCATTAAAGCTATGTCCTCTAGTGCCCCAGCCATGTCTCCTCATTGACATGATAAAGAGTTCCACACATGTTGTGAGGATAACCATTACTTCATACTCTGAACAAATAAAGTTTGATTCCCCTACTTAATTACCCTCATATCCTCAAGAAGTCTCTTAACCACTTGTCCATATCTATCCATTATTTGGTTGTATCCCTCATGCTTCTCTTAAGGAAACACCATTTCCTTGTTAGTAGCAGGTATCCATCTATCGACATCAACACATCCATTCCAGAGGATAGACCTAGAGGTACCAGAAAACCTTATCCTAATAACCATCATTGATGAGTCCCTTTGATCAACTAAGGGGAAACATTAGTACCACTTAGATTGGTTTTTTCTCATTTGCTTGATGTCAACTCAATCATCACACTAGTGATATTTGTATAGGCTAATGGTTATGCCATTATTTGGTCTAAGACCCTAGGTATTTGTGATTAGTCCTTTAATGAGTCTTTATGGAATCCTTTCAACCACATTTTTTATGTGATATATGAGCTCTGCTAGTGATAACATTTTCGAATCCCTCCAGTTATATGTTTCCTATGGTATCCAATTCTTTATGCAATTCCCAATACCTATTTGATTTACACTTTTAGTTATTTGAGTCATCATATACATACATACAACATCATTCCACCTAATTTGCATCCAAATGCATTTGAGGAAGCATGAAAAATCCCAAAATTGAAAAATCAAACATTCATTAGAGGAAATTTCAATTTAAAATGGGCCTTCCAAAAATAATACAAATTCCATGTCATCATCTATTAGCCAATAAAAATGATTTAAAATTCAAAAAGGGAGCACCTCTTAAACAATTTTTTAATATAAATTTGGGGATAGGTATATAAAAAAAAAACTATTTTTTTTGTTCATATTTTCGACATATCTCCTTGTGTTTTTACTCAAATTTCAATTGGGAGAGCTTGTTGGATGTGAAATTAAATTCCACATCCAACGAGTACCCACTCGACATACTTTTGAAGGGCCCCACTACTGCAAAAACAAGAAATTTTTGAAAAAATGTGATGATGACATCATCATCACATTTTTTAAGGAATTTCTTGTTTTTAGGGTAGCGGGGCCCTTCAAAAGTATGTTGAGTGGGTATGCGTTGGATGAAAAATTTAATTCCACATACAACGAGCTCTCCCGATAGAAATTTGAGTAAAAACACAAGGAGATATGTCGAAAATACGAACAAAAAAGTAGTTTTTTTCTTTTCTTCCTCTAAAATAAATAAATATTATTTTATTATTTTAGCTATTATTTTATTAATTTTCCTTAGGAGGCCCATTTTGAGTTGAAATTTCCTCTAATGAAAGGTGCCACTCTAAATCCAGGTCACACCTACTTTCCCAAAATAAGCTACCCAAGTCACACCATTTCTTTCGATATAAGCGACCTAGGTTGCATAATTCCTCCAAACAAGTGAGACCTTGCCCCAAGCATGATTTTTTGCTTATTTCTTATTATTCCTAATGAAAAGAGGAAATATTGTCATGAATCTTATAATGAATCTTGGCATGGATCAAATTAGGTAATAGATTTGGGACAAAAATCTAACCTAGATCCTTATCCTAGCCATCTTTGTTCCTACAAAAATCCATCAAGTTCACTCATTCAAACACAATTCTCCATATTTTAACTTGAGCCATAATTTTACCAAGATTCTCTTCGAGCTTGGAGATATTATTTTCCTGCTTCTGTCTCAACTATTGGAGATCCCTATTGTGGCATGTGGCTAGAATATTGTGAGATTTCCAAGAGACCAATGGAATCTCCCTCCTATAGTTGCAAGCACAACTTCCACAACACTTTTTGAGGTGATTATTCCTGTTATATTCTCTCATTTAAATAAAAAATAAGCATATTCTTTAATTAATTACATAATTTTGTTACATGTGTATTTTTTATTAAATAATGTTCTCGGATTATTAGGTTAGATCTGCTTTCTTTTACTTTGTTTAAAGTTTTGTTTTCATTATTTTTCCTTTCATTTTGAATCTCAACTGAGGTTGCAGGTTGCACAACCCCTTAGCATGTTCCTTTTGGCACGAGTGTGTGCGAAATCACACACAACATGCATATATAAATTACAGGAAACAAACTATGGATATTAGTTGCGGGAAAAATAGAGTGCGCAACCCCTTAGCATGTTCCTTTTGGAACGAGTGTGTGACAAATCACACACAACATGCATATAAAAATTACAGGAAACCACATTGGAGGAAATTTCAATTTAAAATGGGCTTTCCAAAAATAATAAAAATTCCATGTCATCATGTATTAGCCAATCAAAATGATTTAAAATTTAAAAAGGGAGCACCTCTTAAACAAATTTTTAATATAACTTTGGGGATAGGTATCATAAAAAAAACTACTTTTTTTGTTCGTATTTTTGACATATCTCCCTATTTTTACTCAAATTTCAATCGAGAGAGCTCACTGGATGTGGAATTAAATTCTGCATCCAACAAGTACCCACTCGGCATACTTTTGATGGGCCCCGCTACCACAAAAACAAGAAATACCTAGAAAAACGTGACAATGACATCATCATCACATTTTTCAGGTATTTCTTGTTTTTAGGGTAGCGGGGCCCATCAAAAGTATGCCGAGCAGGTACTCGTTGGATGTGGAATTTAATTTCACATCCAATGAGCTCTCCCGATTGAAATTTGAGTAAAAACACAGGGAGATATGTCGAAAATACGAAAAAAGGTAGTTTTTTCTTTTCTTCCTCCAAAATTAATAAATATTATTTTATTATTTTAACTATTATTTTATTAATTTTCCTTAGGAGGTCCATTTTGAGTTCAAGTTTCCTCTTGGAGTGTAGTTGTGGGAAAAATAACTACAAGGGTGGACAACCTTGCTACAGTGAGAGAATCCTTGAGCTTGGAACAAGGACCTAGTCTTGTATTTGAGAATTCAATACCTAAAACCCCAATGGCCAAGAAAAATTTTGATTGAAACAAAACAAAAAAAAAATAACAAGAAATATTGTTAGAATAATTAACCCATAGTTACCCAGATTTGACATTAAATAATCATTTTTGTCTTATTCCTAGGTTCCTAGATTCCTCTCTATGCTAGTTGGCTTCCACATGCACCTAGAATTCAATAATTGCTGCCGAAGTGGGTCATGGAGTAATTTGGAATTGTCCCAAAAACTATTTTAGCAAGTCTGATTTTATTCTTGGTTCCTAAAAGTACAGTTCTATTTTTTTTGAAAAGCTTCCTTTCTTTACAACAGTTTTAAGGCATAAAGGAAAAGCTAGTCTAGGAGAACTTGCTTTGTTTTTTCCCACATCATCCTCCTTCCTTTTATCCAAAAAAAAGGATGAATGATTTGTATTTCCATCACTTAATATCTTTCCCACTTGCTTTATCCAATTCATGAGCATCTTCATAGATTTGGAAAGCCTTTCTTTCACCTATGGGGGATTTGACTAGCTTTAGTAAGCCTGCTTTTTGACCAATTCGAATAGAAACCTAGTGCTTTCAAATATCTCATGTAATTATATATTTGACTAGCCTATTACTTCATATGGTTTGCTAATGTACACTTATTCAATATATGATTAAGTTATGCTCCAATTTCAGTCTCTTTTTGTGTGAATTTTGCATGTTTGATTAGCAATTTTGTGAGTGTAATTGATCTAGCACTTGGATTAAATTTCCACATGGTATCGGATCCTTTGTAGATATTTTTTTTTTGTTAATAAGCACAAAACATTCCATTAATAATGAGAGTAAAATTACAATGGGCCAAAAGGAGCCATGGAGGCCACCGATCTCCTCACAACAAACAGCTAGAATTATCAGCAAAATTGAAAAAACCAGAACCGATCACGCTTCAGTTACCATACAATCCATCAGAAAATTCAAATAATAGTGGGAAAAGGTCCCAGCACACATCACGCCTGACAGGCCACAAATAGGCAGGAACACAAAAACAAAGAAACAGAGAAGCGCCTGCTACTTCTGCCCAGCCATCACGATCTCACTTCAGCCAACAAAATGATCACATGATCCTGAACAAACTTATCTAAAATGCCGATTCCTTGCATACTCCCTCATGTGCCAATTCTCCTTCATGACAAGGAAGAACGAAATCCTAGCCAACAGAGCCAGACGAGCACTTAGCTAAAAACTCTCAAACTCAGCTTACAAGGGGACCGAGGAGGACAGCGATGAGAGAAGCCTAATGTGGTTGATGTAATCGGCCTCAGCAAGAGTTTGACAGTGACGGAAAAAATCCTTTTCCTCTGCCTGGTTGGGGAAAGCCGACTGAAAGGAAATTCCAGCCCCTACACCTTTGTTGGCCGTTGCATCTGCCACTGAATTTCCTTTGCGCCTGATATGTCTGAACGTGACCGCTGGGAATGCTAGTAGAATAGAGAATAGCTCATCTATTCTACTCTCCCATCTCCAGTTCCGGGAGATCTTAGAAGTGGATGAACCCGCCTGGAGTCTTGTTGCCAAGGAAATGATAAGACTTGAATCTCCTTCCACAATCAATGGGGACCATCCGGTGACCATAGCCCATTTTAGACCCTGCACCAGACCTTCCAATTCAGCCAGATTGTTTGAACTATAACCAAGATCTCCCCAGAAGATCCCCAGCATCTGTCCCTCATGGTTACGGACAGCTCCTCCAAATCCAGCTGGACCCGGATTCCCTTTGGCAGCTCCGTCAAAGTTTAACATAAAAGATCCTGACTCGGGGGGCGACCAGCAATCCGGACTTATCCGGGTCACCGAGTGAGCATGAATCACTCCCTGGTAGGTTGGGATCGAGGTGATCCCCCATTCATTCAAAGTAAGACGTTCTTGGGCCTCAGCGATGAAGTCCTCCGCAGTCCATGGGGTCAGACTGAGAGTTTCTTTGAGGTGCTTCTCTATATTGAGCCACACTTTGTCCAGAGGACGGCTCTTTCCATCAAAGATACGCCCATTACGTTCTTTCCAAAGTTCCCAGACGAGAAACCCCGGGAAGAGCTCCCACATGCGGTTTAGGATTGCATTCTTAAAATTCTTTGAGGGCCAGTTGGCAATGGTATCTGAGACGTTTCCTCCAACGCGAGCCCATCTTCTAAATCGCTGTTCACCTTTGGCCCATAGCTCCGAGGCAAACCAGCAAGCTTCAAGGAGATGATCAGGAGTTTCGAGGGCTGAAAGGCAGAAAACACAACACGAGGGCCCTTGCATGCCCCTTTTGAGGAGGTTATCCCAGGTGAGGATCCTATGACGGACTAAAAGCCACCAAAAGGAGGCTATCTTCGGCCAGAGATTATTGAACTAGATTTTTTTCCATTTTTACTCCGACTGACAGCCCTCTTCCTTCTGCTGAATGTGGAAGGCCTCTTTGATCGAGAAGGTTCCTCTATTGGTGTAACCCCATCGGATCACATCCGGGCTATCCACAATGGGAATCTTGCGGCTGGTTAGTTCTTTGAGGAAGTCTTCCAATCTTTCTTCAGGAATCAACTGCTGCCACCATTCTTTTGACAGCCATGTACGATGGATTTGGTCTTGAGCATGGGGATTCCAGAAATCCCTGACTTTTTCCTTGCCACTCCGTTGGAGAAGTAACTGAAGGTTATCAAATCCTACTACTTCAGCCAATTTCCCCTGCTGTTGCCACGCATCCGTCAAGAAGAAGGCTTCTTGGCCGTCACGAATCTCCCAGAAACTGTGTTTCTGAACTAAATCACGATTCTGTTGGGCCATCAACCAGATTGGAGACCCCGGAGGAGTTATGTCATAGCGAATGAGTTGATTTTTCGGCCAGAGGTGAGCATACTTTTGATGCCAGACCATGGCCCAAGGTTCAGACGAGTGTGTCACCCAATGCCACCAAATCTTCACTCCCATCACTTTGTTGCTGCTGATAGGATCCCGGAAGCCCAGCCCACCTGCCTCCTTAGGCCTGCAAATCGTATCCCACTCAACCAGCGCCCATTTCCGGCGGTCATCAGTACTTCCCCAGAGAAAATTTCTTTGGATGTTCCTTATTTGTTTCAAAATCGCCTTAGGCGCTGAGAGCACCGAGAAGAGATATAAGGGCATGGCTTGCAGGACAGCCTTGACCAGAACCATACGACTTGGAAAGTTCAGAGCGCGATAGGTCCAAAGAGATAGTTTCTGCTTCATTTTATCAAGAAGTTCCTTCCACGAAACCTGTTTGATGCTGGACTCAGCTAACGGTGCCCCAAGGTCTTTTGATGGAAAAGTTCCTTCAGAAAACTGCAGGAAACGGAGAATATTTCTTTTGGCCACCCGTGAAGTGTTGAAGAAGAACACCTGAGACTTTTCTTTATTGATTTCCAGACCACTGGCCAGGAGGAATAGATCGAGTCCCTTCTTGATGCCTCGGGCTTCTTGA
>LPNX010312640.1:407376-423462 GCA_001517045.1 Pseudotsuga menziesii | reverse complement strand
TTGAATTTGTAGAGTTAGATGATTTGTGGGATCATGCATAGACAAGGGGATGAACAGAGTTATTAAGAACAGTAGTTACTATAATGATTTGGTGTTTGGCACATACTGTGCACTTACCTTTTGAAACAAAAGACTTCCCTGGGTTGACAATGAATTTCGTAAACTCTGTATGTTGATAACAATCTATCTGCATTTAGGGTGCTCGACATACTGTACACAGTCAAGCTAACATCCACATTAAGGACAAGCCAAGCCAACAGATGGGTTTCACGGTCTACTCAGGAAAGCCATATTTCATGGTTGGGTTTCATAGGTTGTCAAACTAAGGATTACACACATGGATCAAAGAACAAGAAGACACAACCAAGCCAACTACCAGTTGGGTTTCACAGGCTTCTCAACCAAGCCAAGATCCAATTGGGTTTCACAGGCTACCTAACCAAGCCAATATACAATTGGGTTTCACAGACTGTCATCCAAGCCAATCTACTTTGGGTTTCACGGGCTGCTAAGGCAATGAACAGGAAGAACTACTAAGCTAGTGATCTCATCCATAGAGCTAAGGACACCTCCACAAGATCTATCTGTCCTAGCATCCATGTTTCCTACACACCCAACACAAGGAAGTGTCCCCTTCTCTGCTCCATAGTCCCTCGGGCTACACCTTTCCTTCCAGTGATCTTCAATATGTGCAAAGAAGATTCACCATCCACTCTTATCTTATTGTGAGGCTCCACACTAGGTTTATCAAGCACATTCTACGTCTCTTCCACTCCTAAGTCTTGCATATAGCTCAGACCCAAACTAGGGTGCAGAACACAAAAAACCACAGAGAAACACAACAACATAGGATTGTCTCACTATGTAATAGAGGAAACCAGTGCAGAAACACCTTCCATGACTCATGAGAGTAAAACAAACCATTCTAAACAATGGACCACTGCACAACAACACTGGGGATACCACATAGGACTACACTCTCATAAAATTGAGTGATCTACACTGCCCCTTTACTCAGCAATACCATGAGTTTCTCAACTAGGATTGAATGACCAACATGAACAACATGGAACAGAACACGACTCTGCAAGTAGGGTCAATGAACAACGCCCATGAACTGAATGGTTGAAGGAACAAAACAATAATGACAATCCCTGACCCTTAAGAACAACAAAACCTTCTTGCACCAGGGAGAAAGGACGGGCTAGCATGCATCACGTGCTTCCTTGCTGCAGAAGCAAGAATGTGGCTTCCCCAGACTATAGACTTATAGGCTTGGTTAGTCAACAAATCATACTTCCATGCCTTTCTTTACCCAAGGAATTAACTACCTCATCCAACTTCTGGAAGAAATTAATGATTGACGACAGAGGAAAAAAGGTAGCTAAGGGTTCATGGGTTTCCCCATTGACATATGGTCACACCCTTTTGGAAAAGGGGGTTTTAGTAACTCCCCACCCTATCCCTTGTGGAATCATGCCCCCATCTCTTTCACATTGCAGTCCCATAGCTAGTTGTGGTATTTTATTAATTGCATAATTACATGATATATAAAAATGTATTGTTCCTGTCTTAACACCATAACCATAGGTATCAACCTTGATCACCTATACACAAAACATCAATCAATGGCAGGGCCTTGGCCTTGAGCTCCTTCCCATGATTCATCACAATATATACATCATGTACAATTTGAATACCATGGGGTCAAAATTGAGGTATTACATCCCCCTCCCCCTTACAATAGCATTGTCCTCAGTGCTCATTGAACAAAAATGCTACACTGGCACTAACTTAGTGCTCTATAAAATTGAACAAAAAATGGATGTCCCAATCACATGGCATCCTCCAGTTCCCATGTAGCCTCTTCAGGACCGCGATGCTTACATTGTACCTTCACCTGTCCATTGGTACGATTTGGAACTCTTCCTCGGGTTCCACTACATGGTTGTCTTGCACCAGAGCTCCTCCAGGTCCTTAATTGCATGCATCAGTAAACACCACAAAGTCTTTTCCTAGGTCTTGGAGAATCCTTCTCCTCATCTTGGAACATTTCCAATGTCTTTGGAAACCAAGAATACCTATGTTGAATCCCCAAGAAATGAGTCAATTCTCATGTGAGTATTTAGAAGATTTTTTTTTCAAAATAATAGATGAATCATGTGCACATGTATTTTAACATAAAATAAACAAGTAGCTGCCAAATAAACCAAATACTTATCTGCATAAGTATCTTCTTTTCTCTCCACAAGTATCCGCGTTTATCTTTATACAACTATGGCACCCACAATACCTTCCCCACCCCACACAAGGATCATACCTCTTCTTTGCTATACAACCCCTTGAGCATACCCACCCTTCTTGTGCTCTCTAAGCTGTGCATTGAAAGGTATCCAAGTTTTTGCAAGCCTCATATCACCTGCGAAAATATCTCTCAACCAAGATCTGGAATCCTTGCTCCAAAGCCTAACACCTCTCTGGGTGCTCAATGGAAAATCTGGCTTAAGAGCCTACACCTCCTCTAGGTGCTCACCAAGCTCAGGTGCTTCCTTTTCAGACACCACAATGAATTGATTCACATGTTAGATTCACTCTTTAACAAGATTTTCAAAATCATAGCTGAATCATTATGCACATGTGTATTTACAGAAATTCAACAAAAATTTGCTAAGTAAATCAAATAGTTATATGTATAACATCTCTCAACCGAGATTTGGAAGCCTTGCTTTAGATCCTAACACCTCCTTAGGTGCTCAATGGCATATCTCCTTAAGGGCCTAGCACCTCCTCCAAGTTTTCACCAAGCTCAGGTGCTTCCTTTCTGGACACCATAATACCTAAGGGTTATTCTCTTCACGGATCCCCCACTCTCGTGACAGTCCCCTTACGTAGCATGAATGGGTGCAAAAAGAAGTCTAGCCAGATGTCTTACACTTGGGCATTCCTGGTGATGTATACTGGTGCATAGCTGTCCATTGGGGTGAAGCTATGTACCCAATTACATCCTTTCAAGGAGCCATGTAAACCAAGTACATCCTTTCGATGAGCCATGTACCCCAAGTACATCCTTTCGAGGAGCCGTGTACCCCAAGTACATCCTTTTGAGAACTATGCACCCCAAGTACATCCTTTCGAGGAGCCATGTATCCCAAACATGTCCTTCTGAGAAGCTATGTACTCCAAGGGCGTATTTTCATCATCTCAAAGAAAATGAGAGTTTTGCAACCATGAGCCCATCCTCATATTGTTTGTCTTTTGCAAGTGGGAACACTTACCCCCTACTCACACATGCTGCCCAAAACCTAGACATACACATACAACATGTCATCTTGACACCATTTTAGATCAGCCAAAAAGTCAATAACATTCAATAGGAAAATTTGAAATCTAAAATTTAAAAATTTGTTCTATTCAAAGGTTAGATTTCAGTCATGAGATCCTTCTCATAGCATTTTGCCTCTGCACATGGTATATTCTTGCCTTGGTTTCATTGGGAACAACCATATTTCCTTGTTCAAGTCATTCTACCTACATTCTTTAGGAATTTATAATATGATTATACATACACACGAGGGTCAGCTCCTCATGGAACTACAAGTTTGCATGCAGGATTCCTCAACCTATACATATACTCAACTTTACCTACAAAATATCCCTCAATGTACCTCCTATAATATCCTGCAAGTCCCAAAAAAGATCTTACATCTGTCACCTTTATCAACTTTGCATACAACTTATGCTCCCTTAACGATTTCATGGTCAATCTGAGATGTTCTTCATGTTCTTCCTCATTCTTAGAATAAATAAGAATGCCATCGAGGAGAACAAGAACAAATTTTTCAAGAAACCTATTTAAAAAACCATTCATGAGGCACATGAATGTAGCTGGTGCATTTGTGAGACCCAATGGTACAACTACAAACTCATAATGTCCATGCCTTATTCTAAAGGTTCTCTTATGAATATATTCATCCTTGAATCTTACCTGATGGTAACCATACCTTAATTCAATCCTAGAAAATACCTTTCCTCCTCTAATTTGATCAAAGAGGTCATCAATTCGAGGTAAAGGACATTCATTCTTCACAATGAATTTATTCAACTGTCTGTAATCAATACACAACCTGAGGGTACCATCTTTCTTTTTAACAAACAGAACTGGTGCTCCCCAAGGGGACACACCAAGCATGATATACTCCTTCTCCAACAGCTCTTGCAGTTACATCTTCAGCTCTAGAATTTCTAGTGTACTCATCCTGTAGGGTGTCTTGGACTCTGGTGTTGCTCTTGGAACAAGTTCAATTGTGAAATCAATTTTTATTTTTGGAGAAAGTCCCTAAATCTCATTAGAAAAAACATCCTTGAATTCCTGCAACACATGAAAGTCCTCCAACCTAGGAGTTTCATTCTCCACTGCCTCCCAAACATGGGATGCATAAAATATACCACCTTTCCCAAAAAACATCTTCAGCTACATAGCTGAAATATTCCTAACAGAAATAACTTTTGGAATGCCTCTTACAACCTTTAGTTTTCCTTCTTCATTCAGGAATTCAAATGTCTTGTTGTAGCAGTCAAGTTTAACTCTGTGTGCTTCCAACCAAACCACTCCAATGAGAACATCATAGGAACCAAGTGGTAGAATATTCAGATCTACACAAGTGACTAGCCCATTCATAACCAATGGAAATTTCTCTACTACTTCACTAACCTTTCTCTTGGTTCCAGTGGCTAGCTGAACTAACCATGATTTTCTATGCTTTGATTTCCTTAAAGCACACATCTCCACAAGTCTGGGGGTGATATAAATGTGAGTAGATACATGGTCAATCAAAACAAAAATATACTGCTTAGCAATCTTACCCTCAACTTCAACCACAGTTGATTGATGATCTACCTGGTGATCCCCTAATGCTGCACAAATTCTAGGAACCATTCTCTCTTCATGACCCATAGTTTTAGCTCCTTGGGTGGTGTGGACTTGACCTTCATTCTCATTTCAATGTGGACAGTACCTAATCAGATGGTCTCCTCCACATCCCCAACATTGGAGTGGTTTCCTTGGCTTGTCTCTCATCATTCTAGCTGGCTGAATCATAACTTGTGATGGCTACCTTTGTTGATTTCAGAAATGAGAAGGTTTGAAACCCTTCCTCCTTTGTTCAAGCTTCACATTTTTCTTGTGAGAATTTATCCTACTCCCCTCTGTATTTGTTTTCTGATGTCCAGATTTTATCTGCCTTTGGAGGTATTTCAAACTCTGTAGCACGGCTGTAGTCAACTAATTTTTCTCTTCTAGAGCCTTGATCATCCTTTCATTTTCCTCTCTACAACTATGCAACTCCACCCTTAGGCTCCTTATGGTAGCTGCAATATCTGTGGAAGTCTCTTGATTTCCCTTCCCATCGAATTTTTCTTCAACATTCTCAACCTAAATATTTCCCCCCCATAGCGTCTGTCCCAAGCTCGTAGGGATCCTGTGCATCACTCATGATGTTAATCTTCTGGGCACTAATCTTATTGGTCAGAATAATACCAAATTTTCAATATGCATTATGAATCTGCAAAAATGTGTTAATAAACATCATTGTTAGCTGCAAAAATATTTCATAAGTAAAAACCATTTACTTACTGTAACCTGGCCCAACTAGGCCCAATGTTGCAACCATTAGATATGATACAATAATTTTGGTATCATAGGGTACTTTTGGTATAATAGGGTACATTTTCCTCTTTTAACTATTCAACTTGGCCCCTTTAGGCCCAGTGTTGCAACCAGCAGATATGATACCACAATGTAACATCCCCATACTCCATAATGCTGATAAATTAAAAATTTTACTTCAAGAACCCTTATTCTCCCTTCGAGACACAGGGAACAAACGTTAACAAACTCTTCAACCTTCATTCTCAGGCTTAGAAACCAATGTAATAATCGTTCCTCCCTTGATAGATCCATTTTGTGACCAGAATGATCATTTCCGCACTAGACTTGTCTTTTTCGCACTTTGCTTTCCACCTTCCGCCTTCCGCACTTATGATTTCTACCTTTCCAACCTTAGAACTTGGAATTCGAAAACTCAAAGGCTCAATGAAGTGAATTGTCAGCCTTTCACCTTCCGCACTTCTTCTCTCTTCCCTTCTGATCTCAGAAATTGAAAATAGAAAACATAATGGGCAGTGGAAACACTTAATGGTTCTTCTGCCTTCCGCCTTCTGTTTTCCACCCTTCCGAACTTGAAACTCAGAAATCAGAAACATAACAAACAATGAAAATACTTAACAACTCTTCTGCCTTCCACCTTCCACTTTCCACCCTTCTGACCTCAAAACTCGAAAATTGGAAACATAACAAATGACGAAATTCTTTACCCACTTTCTTCCCTCTGACTTTCGTCTTCTTCCTTCCACTGCGGAACTCGAAAATCGGAAAAACAACAAAAGGTGGAATCCTTTATCCACTTTTCTCCTTCCGCCTTCCACTGCGGAACTCAGAAATTGGAAAAACAACAAATGACGGAATCCTTTATCCACTTTTCACCTTTCGAGTTCTGCCTTCCTGCTTCCATTGCGAAACTTGAAAATCAGAAGAAAAAAAAATGACCTTAGCCTTTTTCTGCACTTCTGACTTCCTCTTTTCGACCTTAGACTTTGGAAATCAAAAAGTTGTCTTTTTCCTTAGAAATTTTTTGTGCTTCCCACTTTCGCTTTTCGACCTCAGACTTTGGAAATCGAAAAATAAGGCTTTCTACCTTGTTTTCAACTGCCTTTCCACTTTCCTCCTTCCACCTTCCGCAGGCAGATCCTAGGGTGCGGAAACAAAACAATTATGCCCTGTTCAACTTTCCCTTTTCCAGTTTCCACCTTCCACCTCCCACATGCGGATTCCAAGGGGAAAAAACACTAATCCAGCTACCTCCTGACTCTGTAATAGGCTTGTAGCCTCCAATAAATTAGGCAAATGCATTTCAAAAACACGAGGCATATACAAAAGTAAAATGCACAAAAACAAAATAGAAGTAAACTTCTACTTAACCATCAATAAGCATTCAACATGATCATAATACCTCATAATCAAATACATGCCATAAACAAGCATAACAGAGATACTTATCTTAATGATTAAGTTTTCCCACAACTAGCTAGGTCGCAACAATGTTCCACCCAACCATAGGACAGTGTGTTCATTAATCTCTCAACACCTCTACCACCCCGAGTCGGGCATGATTTCCACAAGGAACTAGGGAAAAACAGGCTTACATATAGATAGAACTCATAACACATAGTCAATCCAATAGATGGGTTTTAGAGGCTACATAGCCAAGCCATCTCACTATTGGGTTTATCAGACTGTCCAGGAAACAAGCCAAAACACTACTAGGTTTCACAGGCTACACAATTAAGCCAATAAAAATTTGGGTTTCATGGACTGTACACAGTCAAGACAACAGATGGGGTTCACAAGCTACTCATCCAAGCCATATTTCATAGTTGGTTTTCACAAGCTGTCCAACCAAGGATTACACACATGGCCCAAAGAACAACAAGACACAACCAAGCCAACTACTAGTTGGGTTTCACAAGATGCTTAGCCAAGCCAAGATCCAATTGGGTTTCACAGGCTTCCCAGCCAGGAAATATAGAATTGGGTTTCATAGGATGTGAGCCAGGCCAATCTCCTTTGGGTTTCATAGGCTGCTAAGGCAGTGGACAGGAAGAAATCCTAAGCTAATGAGCTCATCCACAGAGCTAAGGACACATTCACAAGAACTATCTAGCCTCGCATCCGTGTTTCCTACACACCCAATAGAAGGAAGTGTCCCCTTCTCTGCTCCATAGTCCCTCAGGCTACACCTTCCCTTCCAGTTCTCTTCAGGACGTGTAGAGTAGATTCACCGGCCACTCTTATCTTATTGTGAGGTTCCACACTAGGTTTATCAAGCACATTCTACGTCTCTTCCACTCCTAATTCTTGCATACAGTCCAGACCCAAACCAAGGTGCACAACACAACAAACCACAGGGAAACACAGCAACACAGGCTTCACTCACTCTGTAACAAAGGAAACCACTGCAGAAACACCTTCTGCAAGTCAGGAGAGGAAAAAAAACCATTCTGAACAATGGACCACTACACAACAACACTAGGGAGACCACGAAGGACTACACTCTCATAAAATCGAGTGATATCCACTTCCCCTTTACTTAGCAATACCATGAGTTTCTCAACCAGGATTGAATGACCATCATTAAAAACATGGAACAGAACATGACTCTGCAAATAGGCTCAATGAACAATGACCATGAACCAAATGGTTGAATGAACAGAAGAATAATGACAATCCTCGACCCTCAGGAAGAACAAAACCTTATTACGCATGGGAGAAAGGGCAAACTGGCATGCATCACATGCTTCCTTGTTTCATAAGCAAGAATGCGGCTTCCCCCGACTGCAGACTCACATCCTTGCTCAGTCAAGCAATCAGACTTCCATGCCTTGGTCTACCCAAGGCATTAACTGCCTCATCCAACTTCTTGAAGAAATTAATGATTGAGGACAGAGGATGAAAGGTAGATGAGGGTTCATGGGTTTCCCCATTGACATCTGGTCACACCCTATTGGCTCAGGGGGTTTGACTAAATCCCCACCCTATTGGCTCAGGGGGTTTAACTAAATCCCCACCCTATCCCTTGTGGAATCATGCCCCCATCTCTTTCATGTTGCAGTCCCATAGCTAGTTGTGGTATTTTATTAACTGTATAATTACATGATATATCAAAATGTACTCTGCTTGTCTTAACACCATAACCATAGGTGTCAATCTTGATCACCTATACATAAAAAATCAATCAATGGAAGGGCCTTGGCCTTGAGCTCCTTGCCATGATTCATCATAATAAATACATCATGTGCAATTTCAATACCATGGGGTCAAAACCAAGGTATTACAAGAATTGAATATTTTATACATGAAACCATCTGTAAATATATGGATCTTTGGTGGAGGGCCTGAGTATGCCCCCAAAAAATTAGAATCTTTGTAAATTCCCAAGCCATTATCAACATAATAGGGGGGAGGGGTTGCTTATCCTATGGTGGTTAAGATTTTATATGAATTTTTGTTGGTGTGTGGGTCATTGTAGTTGAGTTGGTTGAGGGTGACAATATTCCCATTATGAGGTAAGATCATGGCACAGAATACTAGTGAAGCAACGAACTTCATGGTGTACACATAACTATGTCCCAACATGAGTTTTAGTTGAGTTTCAAATTGACTACCTCAGTATCCAAAAGTACCATATTTCACCCTGGATAATGGGGACATTCTAGTACAATCCTAAAGGTTTCGATGGTCTCCCATCATAAGCGCAAAGAGTGATAGATGAGGGGACCATATTTGGTGATCCCAACTACTTCAAGACATGAATGGACATTACACAAGTTGGAACTCCTTCATCAACTAGCGACATTGATGGATGATGATTTTTATTATTGTCATGGGAATATAAAAACCAACTACCAAGGGTAGTCATGGTTCTCCTTTATCAATGTCAAAGGTCATGATATGCCAATCACAAGGGTCGATGGTTACTAATGCATCAACTAATGCCTTCTTTTGAGAAGGGCATGATTTGAGAACTTCTAATGTTGACATGGAAGTTGGTTCCCAATCCAAATCATCCATGATACTATAGTTATGGGAATATTTGTTATGAGTATTGCAGGTAGTATGTCTAATCAATGCTTTCGAGATCCTAGGGATCTAGTCATAGTTTTGATGAAGTATCTACAAGGGCCCATCAGAGGTGGTAGGGACATCGTCTCCTTGTAGATATTTCGGTAGAACCTACCCTTTAGCATAGGTTTCAAGGTTGACTTTGGTATTTTTCATTTAAATATTTTGAAAGGTTCCATCTCTCGGGGGGCATGGATCTAGTTATTGACTCACTACCCCTTGATTAGAAAATGGTTATTGCAACAAAACTGTTTGGGGTTGTGGTGAATTTGGTGGTTGAGGAGGGTTGGTTGTGACCAACTTCTTTTCTTCAACCATTTGTTTTCACCCAAGTATTAATGGGAAATGGTGCATTTAATGCCCATACTCTCCACAAATGGAGCACATATATTTATTCCTTAGGTTGGAATTCTTTCCCTATTTAGGGGGGTTGTTTTTCCCCTCATTTTGGCTACCCATGTTCTGGTTCCGGGGACAGGGGTGTCCCCCCTATCCATGCTACTAGTTTTCCCTATTATTTCTTTTCTTCTTCCCCTAATTTTGAGAATTCATGGTATTGCATGTGTTTAACTACTCAAGCATCTAAGTTTGTTGCATGGGAAAAGCTTGTACTAAATCCACTCCCATTTGGGGAATTATGGTAGGACCAAGAGGACTAGGAAATGGAAAATATGGATTGTATCTAGGTTGGGGAAGATATGCATTAGGTCATCCATACAATGTGGAGGTAGGAGAGGGAGGTGTCATTTGCAGCAATGGTACTAAAGGTTCTTGGTTACCATTTGAGTATGTATGAATGTGTGGTCTATAAGCTAACATACCAAATGGATGTATTGGTGTAGATGAAAGCACCACTAATATAGGGTGTATTGGTGGGTATTCTTGTGCCATGGTGTATGGTACACAATTAATAAGTGGGGGGATATTTACTTGATGGGAAATAGACTCAATAATTCCATCAATAGAATATGATGTTCCAGAGGGTGTGGTGTTTGAAGAATGATGTTGAGGCGAATTGGGGAGGATGGTATACATATACACAGATTGTGTAATGATAATGTCGAAATGTTAGTCTTTGGACCTTCATGATAGCCTATTTTTCCATTTTGGGAAAGGATGTTGCCACATCTTTTGCAACCATAGGTTGGACGATTTTAGGAACCAATCCAACATAAATTGTGATTGAATGTCAATATTACACAATGTTCGACCCATACAGCATTCATGGATATCATCCACAATATGGATGGAATTTTATTGCCAAAATTTCATGAGTATTTCACCTTAGGTTGTGACGTATGAGTAACTGAAAAAATATGTTAGGAATATCATGACGGTCGACTCAAATATGGTATGAGTCGTAGATGGTAGGTTAACATACCATTTGGTCATTGTTCTTGTAAGGGTTTTCTGAATGAGACATATATGTATTGGGTCTTCTATGATTCTATTGGATGAGCACCAAAGGTGAAATGATATTATATGGTTTGTTGGTTCATATCCATGTTTCCCTTCAAATTTTGGAATATATGAAGGGATCCTAAGGGGGGATGTCTATCCAATTCATATCATTATTGATGGGGTCAATAATCTGTTTATCCAATTTAAGGAGATTCAATCTTACAAAAAAAAATATTTGTGGTAGGGGTTGGTCTCACCATACTGTTATGTGTGTTTCTCCCTCTAGGAGTTGAGGATGGTGATCATGGAAATATCTCTTCTCTTAAATATGGATAAGATATGGGGGGGAGGGTACTCCCACTAGGGGGTGGGAATGGGGTGTTTCTTCTTCTTCGAGAGTACGAAAGAAGGGGAGTTGTATAATCACTAAGGAAGAAAAAATAGAGATAAGAAAGGAATTCCATCTCCTAGATGATCCTAACAACATTTCCTGGAAATGTCCCTGACAAGAGTATCTCTCTTGTGAACCATGAGGAATGAATGGGATAAGACCTCTATGGAGAGGAGCAATTCCTTGCAGTTTGAGATACTACCTCAAACTTATTTGTTTTTATATGGTGATGGTATAAGTGATCAAGTTAGAGTGATGATAAAGGGTTATAAGCACAACTGAACAAATGCCAAAATATGCCAACCACAACAAATGTAATATGGTGCAAAGTGAGTGATAGGTGCTTGAGTCTTTTTGTGTGTAGTCCACAAGTTATTTCTTTTTAATTACAAGTTAGGTGATCTTGTAATTAGAAGAAAACAAAAATGTAAATTCCCAAAGAGACATAATTTCCTTTCTTCTCTCAAAGTATATTGGGCCTTCCAATAGTTTCTCGTCGATGGTGATGAAATAATTCAACGTTTGGCTAGTGAATTTATGATAGAGTTAGTTATCAAGTAAAACATTGGGCTACATTATATAAGGGATCAAAGCATATTCCAATTAATAAAAAAGATCCGACGCAAGAGTCCATTGTACTCACAATTTCTTCATGGCGATATCCTAGGTTTTTTCCACTAAGATACCTACATCAATTGTGGAGAAGTGATTCTACTTGGGAGGTAAAGTGTCATCTCCACAAAAATATGAGTGAATATTTTTGGTGAGCAAATATAGCTATACCTCATATTTCATGTCCTTTGGCACCATACCTTTTTATCTGGGTTGTCTTTTGACACTAAGTTGATGATAACAAGATTTAAAGTACCCTATAAGTCAATAATGCTATGTCTCAAAATAGTGTAAAACAATTGGTCGACATTATTTGGATTCCTATCCCATTCAATATCCTAAAAAAACATTATTTGGTGACCTCTTGTGAAGGATTTTAGTTGGTTGGATATTTATGAGTGCAATGTTGAATTTAAAAAGTCCAAATTTGATTGAGTGTGAGAGAGGTATTTCAAACTTTCATATCATTATGATCCATCTAGATCACAAAGAGTGTACGATGGAGAGAATACTAGATGTGAAAGAGTCTTTAGGTCTCTTTAGTGTGTGCTTAAGTAGAAATAACACATGTGTTTGGAAAGGAAATGAAATTGAAGTTTACAAGTAACTAAAAGAGCATAAAGTTAATATACATGGGCATCTACTCTATTTCAACTCTTAAGAAAGTAACAATTTCTCAAATATGCTTTAAAATGAATTAAAAGTGTTCAAAGGAGGTATTTCAAACCTTTCATGCTTTTTTTATTTGCAGAGATCACTAGAAGTGCAAGGAAAAGAGCATACTTTGGGTAAATAAGTCTTTAGGTCGTTTTCTTGCATGAGGAAACTAAACTAAACTATCTTGAATATAACAAATAATTAAGAAAGAAGAAAAATATTTAAAACTAAATATAGTCAAATCTAATTGCCAAAATAACAATTTCAATGAGATGGAAATCATAATCATTCTATCACTACTGATTACCAAGAGGTCTATTGAAAGCCTGAAAGTATTTTAGCCTAAAGGTTTCAAGAAGTCACTTCTTTACTACCTATCTTGGTCTAACTTTTCTAATTCTTGAATAAAATTATAATACACATGAGTTATATTTTCTAGTGCATTAAGCAATCATTGAAACTGTAGATGGTTTGCATAAACAAAGAAAAAAAGAAAATAAAAGACATAGTAGTGTGGGTATTGGACCCACAGTTGAGCGAATAACGCAAGTATAGTGAAGAAAAAGTCACACGGGTTTAAGTTATCCAACAAAAGACAACCTATCTAACATGTAATGAACACAAATAAGAGTGGAGTTGCTATAAACATTGTTGTGGGAAAAATACCCATGACGGTTGGGAATCTTCCCACAGTGAGAGAATCCTCGAGGTTGAAGCAAGGACCCATTTTTTCATTTGAGAATTCAATAACTAAAACCCAAAATGGAAAAGCAAACTCTTGATTAGAATAAAACAAAAACAAAATAACAAGAAATAATCTGACATAAAAGAGAGGGTAAGAGATAAACCAAACAAGATGGAACAAGAGTGTGGCAAACCAAGTTTTTATTTCCCAATGGTCCATGTAAATACAATAGTGTCACCTAGGAGGTGAAAGATTCGAGAGAAGCCAATAATATCCCTTAGGGAGGTCCTTTTTTCCACACAATTACAATATAAATTGGATAGCACAATGGAGAAACACTTGCATCTTAGGTGAAGAGAGGAAGGGATATTTTTGTATGGCAATATGAGAGAGAAATGAGATTGAAACAGAATCTCTCAATATGATTCCATCAACATAAATTTTCTCTGATGTCTTCCTATGGAATGCATTCCCATGGCCTCCTTTCATAGGCCAAATGGTAGCCAAGAAACATCTAGATCCATATGTGAGCAATCCATGCTTTGAACTGGTTTCCCAAGTACATGAGACAGTTTATTCAATGCCCCCAAGCATATGAGGAGTCCTTGTTCAAAGTTTGGAGCCAAGAGAGTCATTCTAATCCTTCAATGTGATGTGTAAATATGTGGTCCCACCATTTTTATAGTGGAACAGGTTTCAAGATAAATCCCATGCAAGTGACTATACAGATAAGTTGCTTTAATAGTGTGGGTTTTCAGTGCTTCTAGTCTCATGGTTTTCCATTATGAATTGCTTTAAGCACTCTAAGGTTCATGTTGTTTTCTAGATCTGATGAGGATGTATTCAACAAACTGCATTATGTATGTTGATGATGCATTTATGCAATATTAATCTAAATATCGCATGTATGCAAGATTTCAGTGTTAACAGTGGACAACATAAGAGTTGCTGAGAGATAACAAGAGGAATGAATTTGGAAGCGTGTGTATTGTTATGAATCACTTCTTGATATGGTACACTTTTTTGTTTACACAATCATGTATAATATATTATAAATGTTTATATACTCAGTAAATTGTATTTCTATGTTTGTATGATAAAAAATGAAGAGCATTAAACAAAATAAATCCAATTAACAAAACATTGGGACAATTAATCCAAGTACAATATTGCTTACAACTGATTAAGAAATGATACATATAACTATCTCAAGCAATGACAACCGTTCGAGTGAAGAATGATCATCAATATAATTCAATTTTCTTGCAAGTTGTGTGTTTTGAAATATTTTTCAATCAAAATCAAACAATCTTTTTTTAAGGTATTGAACATTTTGTCCCAATTGGATGAGCACAGGTTACTAATAGGTGTAAGAATTACAAATTTACATTTTTGTTATTGTGTACCTTTATGTTGTTCCATTTTAGATGACAATTACTAGGGTCAGTGCAAGCTAATGCTGGTCACTTATGACATGTTCGTTGTAATGGAATTCTGGAAAAATAGAAATTTGAATGTCAAAAAGCAATATTAGAGGTACCTACACAAGTTTTTGGAATATGGTGTAAGAATATGAAACATGCACAATCAGATTACCTTCCAGAATATATAACTTTTATTTATGGAAACTAAGCATAAATCCCAAAAATACGAGGTTCTTATAAGGTTGGTATGCTATACTTATCCCAAAAAATAATGAATGTGTTTGCGTTGGTCCACTCGTTTGGTATGCAAATGGTGGCATTTTGTGAAAAAAATTATATAGAGTTGTAGATAACAGGTGTATCTAGTGTAGCATTATTTTTCCATATTTATTTATGTTCTATTTTTTATTTTTCAAATTAAGGAAGTCAGTGATGCCCTAAAATGACAAGGTCGAGCATTGGTCCACCACATCTTGGTCTTAACATAGTCAATGAACGATATATTTTTTTAGGATGTAGGTCTTTGTGTCTTCTTGTGCGGGTTCTTTTCCATTTTCTAAATAGGTGAGCCAATCAAAAGTTATAGCCGAAGCAAATAACCTACCTTTTGTGTTAGATTGACATTAGTCCATTTAAAATTAAATAAAAAATAGAAAAAGATAATAGATTTAAATAAAAATTACATATTCAGAATCTACAGACAGAGTTACACAAGTGTGTGAATTTTCATTGACAGTGGACAAGCGTGGCATATGGAAAATCATGCATGAAATAGGAGAAGTGGTATAAAACAAGTTTTTATGTCATAAGACAGTCCAAACCACTTGGTTGGGCAACCCGAACCTAAAACCAAAGCAGCCAAGTCATCCACCACATTGGTTGGAAAAAAGGTGCCGCCAAAATTCTAAATTTAAATGGCGCGTGCACATATTTTAAAACACAACGCACACGCACTAGAAGCATGATCGCGCTACTTTGTGCGCACACACTAAAAGCGTGATCGCGCTACTTTGTGCGCATGCACTAAAAGCGTGATCGCGCTACTTTGTGCGCATGCGTTAAAGACACGTGCGCGCATTTGTTAAGTAAACACTTTGTTTTGATTTTATTTTCAAGCATTTGCAATGGAATGATGATGATGAACAATGATGATGATGAGGATGATGATGATGAGGATGAT
>LPNX010312640.1:397376-404876 GCA_001517045.1 Pseudotsuga menziesii | reverse complement strand
GAGGATGATGATGATGATGATAGGATTAGTTGAAACTTTTCTTTGATTTTATTTTCAATCATTTTCAAAGGAATGATGATGACGACCATGACAATGATGATGAACATTGATGATGATGATGATGATGATGATGTGGATGAGGATGAGGATGACGATGATGACAATGATGATGAACAATGATGGTGATGATGATGATGATGATAGGTTCAGTATTGGAGCCCTCCCTTACCCTCCACTAACCATAGGCAAGGAGCCTAAGACCTCATAATGGCACCCATGGGCCTAAGAAGAAAGTAGTGGTGAAGACTATATTGTAAAAATACCCAAAGTAATCATGAATATGAAGTCGTTGTTGAAGAACGTTAGTCATTAAATGAAATAAATGTTATTGATTAAATGTTCTAAATGTTAGGAAGGGGCGCACGCACATTTGATATTGCATGTGCATCAATGCACATGCACGGTCTTATACATGCGTGCACTTGCTTAAATACGTTTGTGCACACCTATTAGTAGGTAAAAAATATAGAGATCCAGATTCCGAGGGCTGCTACCAATTTTCATGGGTTTTCTTTTGTTGTTCGCGCGTTTTGTGCTCCTGAACTGTGCAATTTGGCTCACAATCCATCACCACTCTTTGATCTATTGGATAGAAGCTCACTCTTGGAATCTAACAAACATATTCAATGGTCTTGGAAGTTAGTGGAAAGATTCACACTACAATTTTTCATTGCAAGAAAAGATCATTTTGAATAGGTATGGTGAATTGTAAATAATTGTTTTAATTCACAAGATTTCAAATCATTTCATTGATTTATGTTTTATGATATGCCTACAACAATATCTCTCTCATAGAAAACATTTAATTTCACAAGAATAAATCCCAACTTCACATCTAAACAATTCTCATATTCTCCATACAAGATGAAGTATGCAATGTTAGCTAATTTACATTTGCACATGAATATATTTTGATTTCACACAATGATGGCATATATGAAGTTATCTCTTGAGACTCTTCAATTTAAAAAAAAAAAAACCTTTGAAGTAATCATGGGAGAGCGTCCATATTGAATATTTCACCAAGTTTTCCATATTCTCTATACAAGATGAAGTATGCAATGTAGACCAATAATCATTTGCACATGAATATATTTTGATTTCCCACAAGGATGACATAGATGAGGTTCTCTATTGAGACTCTTCAATTTGTATAAAAACCTTGGAAGCAATCATGGGAGAGGGTCCATATTGAACAGTTCACCAACTTGTCCATGCTCTCCTCTTCATGCTAGATTTATCATAACATGCCTTTGAGCTTGACAGGGATGCCTCTACCTCAATGATTTCTCCTTTTTTCAAGGGATTTGAAACCTCCTCATTTCACTCATCTTTTTTTGAATTCCAATACTTTTTGAACACAAAGGAAGTCATAATACTATAGTTGTAATGCCTACAAAATTGACTATCTTTACTTGACTCAAATAGAGTATAGAAATGAAACTTTGGTTCGAACATAAAGAGAAACCTTTAATCAACGTTTATGTATCAATGCCAATAATTAGCATACTAACATATCTGTAATTTAGTTAATTATGTTGGAACACATCATGTATCTTGTATAATGGAACTAATACCTTATTTGTTGCTTCTTATGCAAGGGTAGACCTCATAGTTTTGATAAAGAAACTTTTGGATATGGGAAACTCACGTAACAGAGAAAGAAAAACTAGAAGGAATATGCCCATTGGAAAAGGAAAGTGAGGTAAGAGAAAATACCAGGTTGGAAATGGAGAGAGTGAGACATGGTCCAGACATTTCCACTGATACTGTGACTGATCCTAACAGAGTTGATGACATAACACCCTCTACTTCATAACCACGGGTGAAGTGGTTGCATCCAACAGATCCAACTCAAGTTCCAACATCAACACAGTATCAAACCAACAATCCATCAATGAGCCATGTTGCAACTCTTGAAGACATATGTGTATTGAGAGACACTGAGTATGAAGCGTTGGACCTAGGAGCAATGATTAATTTGAAATATCTCCAAGAATACCACAACCATGTCGAGCGCACTACCAATATGGACCGACATGTGAATGAAGCACCACAACAAAGAAGACTCGGGATCCATAGCTCATGTCCACCTTCCCTACCTCGGCTGTCTATTGCAAGAAAAAGGACTCCTAGACATATCCATGTGGATGAAAGTTGTTTGTCAGGCCTTGAAGGTAAGTTTCCTAAACGCACTATCGATTGGCAATGTAACAAATTAATGAAGGAATATTTTGAATCCAAAGGCGATGCAGGTAAATGTCAATTATTACTATGTTTGTTAAAGTCAAATTGTTTAGTTGTTGTTAGGAGAATTATGGGCATAAATATGTTTAGAATTTCAGAGGCTAACAATCATATTGTTAGAAATATCCAATATGCTTTTAATGTGATTGGGAAGACGTCCCATGCTAAATATCTTTGTGCAGCTCGTCGTGTGTTATCAGAATTAGTTGTAAGCAAGTCCACACAACAATGTCGCATCCTTTCACACACTTCTCAGATACTTGAATTAAATAGAAAAATTGTTTAGAAGTACTCTATTATAAGAGAAAATATGCAGACTCCAGATGGAAAAGATTGTTGGGATTTTGTCAGTAGGTTGCCTCATCGAGATATGAAGCTAATTGATGCTATTAAGGAATTAGTAGAAATGTTTTGGCATGATCATACCAGACCTTCATCTAATCAAAGAGATGTGCTAAAGCTAAGAAAAGGTTCTATTGAATGTGAACCCCACGTCAAACACTTCCTTGACACCACACAGACTGAACTCTAAGAGAGATTTAGGAATGAGCACACACAATTGAACCCAGGCCAAAGGTCCTTTGAGAAATGTAAACCGTGGTACATTTGTATATGCATTGATTGAAACACATGTTGTTGTAGATACCATGTAGAATATGAATTTATGACACGTATAAACATATATTTTGTGATTTGCAGACTAACCTTGAGCAGGGCTGCAATGAATCCGTAATACCACTGAATGCATCGAGATATTTTATCATTAGCATCATGTGTCCAAGGTATGAAGGACAAAAATACTATGGAAAATCATGTCTATATGGGAATTGTTCTAGGTGCAGTGGGTTTTCTCTTTTGAACCGTTTCATTCATGGAAGCGATGAGCATCAACTTGGCAATATGAGCGTGGAGATGTAGAGCTTCAAGTACGTAACCTATCAATCAGATAGTGTGAAGGAAATTAAAAAGATTGCATTGGTGAAGTCATAGGTGCAAATGATTATTGCATGTTTTTCCTCTTACATGTTCAGTTTCTACACATACATTCTTTAAAGGTCACATTCTAATACAACCCTTGTTTTCATGGAAACAAGTACGGGTATGTGATTTTTTGATGGAGTTCTACAAGAAAACTGAGCAGTATGTTCAAAATGTGCATGTAGCATGATGGTAGTACAGAAAATGCAGGGACAACTTTCCCATTGGGACCATATTGTCAATTGTGGATTTTGCAGAAAACTACACCCTTCAGCCACAAAATGAAATTCAGAGTCAATACTACCATTCCAACCAAGTCAGCATCATGGTACATATTATGTATAGGAATGGCCCTGAGAATAACATTAACAACTGGATAATACAGCAGGAGACAAACTTTAACATAAGTGATGACAAATGCCATGATCTGCATTATGTGCAACACTATTTTTGAATTTTCTATGATCAGCTAAAGGAGGGAGATATACAGATGGATCAACATTGGATATGGTCAAATGGTTGTGCGGGTTAGTTCAAAAATTCCCGAGTCTTCCAATGGATGAGCATGTTACATAAGACTTATAATGTGCTGCATATATGGAACTAATTTGAGACCGGGCATGAAAAAGGTGAGCATGACAAGGCCAATGCATGAATCAAGACCGTACTACGAAGGGAGGAGATAAGGTTTACCAGAAACCCCATATCAAAGATGCAGAATCCATAGTTCGATGGTGCTCTGCAACAATGTCAGACCAAACTAAAGTTGTAGGAAGGCCAGTCAGGAATTTTTGGCATGTGGTTGACATAGATTGATCACTTTCCTATAGTTTCGGCATAGTACAAGGAACACGTGGATTTCATTTGGTTCGAAGCTCAAACAACCCCTTATTTGAAATATGTATGCGGAAACTTTCTTGCTTTTACATCCCTTGTAGAAGTGGTGAATGGGATGAATGTGAATGCATGAATTGGGTTGATAATTGGGATCGTTTGTCACTCGTAGTAGAACCATGTGTAGTCAGTGAAACAACCCACTTAGAGGAGGGTCAGTCAGCGATTTCGATAGACTATGACCACATCTCAGATCTTGTACAACCAAGACACATATATGCAGTTGTTTCCCCGAAAGACAATGAATGGGGCATGGATTGTTGGTTGGAACGATGCATTCAAGGTAAGACAATCTTGAATGGATCATTGATTAATGATGAAGGAAATGAATTTTATATTGGATCGATGGTGGTTGAGGGTGAATATCTTACACTATATGGGAAATCAAGAAGAACTAGTGGGCATGTATTCGTGGATTACAGACTAGGTTCTGTTGTCTATCACTTCACAAACTTGATTGTTGGAATGAACATCCATCTATAGACAATGGCAATGAAGAAATCAACCAAGGTATGTTACTTCTTTCCTCATTCATATCACGAGAGATGGATGGAGGCAATTAGAAATAGAGAGGATCCAGCTGGATATATTGAATGAGATTGGGTAATTGCGCTTAAAATCCACTTGGATGCCAGTTCCATGAGTGATTGAAATTGACAGCTACTATTAAAAGACAAGACGATCATGATAACTTACTCCGATTTCTATGTGAAATCGGTAAAATCCTTTCCCTTTCCATCTATATTGATGTCATGTCTGAACATATAGCATGTGTAAATACTTATTACCAGGTATGATCTATTTTATGCACCATCTTGGTAATAAGTATTTATACATGCTATATATTCAGACATGACCATCGATATAGATGGAAAGGGAAAGGCTTTTGCAGAGGTCACATAGAGAGTAGAGTAAGTTATCATGATCATCTTGTCTTTTAATAGTAGCTGTCAATTTCAATCACTCATGGAACTAGCATCCAGATTTTGACGTGTTAGCTTGCACAAGCACACGATTCTCTACAATTGACTATTTTGACTAGAGACAATTGACTATTTTCTCCATCCCTTTCACACTACTTCTTGTTAGCCACTAAAGCTATGCAATAATACAAATTTTCATCATTTGCATTCTCAATTCCTTCTGTTCTTTTTAATTAGATATTGAATTATTTGAATGTAACTTTCAAGTGAAAATGTTTGATGCATGTATCTTCAATAGAAACCCTTCATTGGTTTAATATTTCACCCATGTCTCTCTTACCTTTTCTATAGGAGTTTAAAATATATGCCTAGCATCATTGCTATGATAAACAATACAAGATCAATCCATAGCAGGTTTTTGGGTTTCCATTTAATATTGGAAAAAACTTCTAATGTGGTGCAAGAGGCTTAAGCATGTGAGTAATAAAAATGTTGGTCAAAGTGAGATATTATTGCATCTAACTGAAACATGCTTATTTGTGTGGTCTTCCATTAGGCTTGTATTGCATATTTTTAGGTTTAAAGTTTTTCCAAAATTGGAGGGAGGAAATATTGTTAGGAAACTAACATCATGTCCTTCACAGGTTTGCTAACTCCGCACTTCATATTGTTCTCTACATGTCCTTCCTGGTAAACCACTATCTTTGCAGCTTTCTTTACAATTTGTGTTGCATCGAGTTACTAATCAAAAAATAATTGCTCTAATATTGTTAAATGGTATTTGACTTGTGCATTATGCTTTCATCTCTAAATTTTAATTGCTATTCTAGTAAGTTTTTATCGAGTCTTCTATTTGAGTCAATAATTAGAATTGAATGTGAAAGAAGAAGGTATAACACAGAGAAAGGTCAAATAGTTGTTCATGTTTAAGAGATACAATTTCCATCATATACCATAGCTAAATACACCCATCTTAAGTCTTCTGGGACAACTCAGATTATGTCTTTCCAAGTAACATTTCTTCTATATTTTTTTGGAGAAATATAGTTCATGCCCAATATTTGTTCTGTTGGACCCAAATCCTTCATTTCAAATTGAATTCCCAAGTCATTCTTCAACCTTTTAATAATGCTCTTACCATGCCCAACAATTAGGATGTCATCTCGGACCGAGAGTGACCAAGTGTCCCTGAACGACATTTTCATGTGACTTGCAGCTCGACATAACTCAGAAACTAGAGCTCGGATCGATGATTCGTTGACTCTGTTGGTCTCTTGGCATGCCATTACCTCTAGAGGGCCCTCTCACCCATGTTTGCATGACCTAGTGACTCCATTGTGCATCAGTTCTGTAAACTAGGGTTTTGCTCAGTTTCCTTCAATGTAACTCTCACATTGGTGGGTCAACTCTGAAAAAACCTCCACCTCCACCATTCCAGTCTTGGTGGTGTTCCCATGTTGGCATTGGCCATACACACTTGTCAGAGCCAACAACATGCAATCTTGATGCTCCATTTGGTTTTTTTCTCTCGGATCGAGAGTGACCAAGTGTCCCTAAACAACATTTTCATGCGACTTGCAACTCGGCATAAATTGGAAACCAGAGGTCAGATTGATGAGCCACCAACTCCCTTGGTCTCCTAGCATGCCATTACCTCTAGAGGGCCCTCTCCACCACATTTTCATGGCTCAGTGACTCCATTTTGCATTGATTTCATAAACTAGGGTTTTGCTTAGTTTCCTTCAATGCAACTCTCCAAACCCCTCCACCATGCCAGTCTTGGTGGTGTTCCCATGTCGGCATTAGTTATACACACCTATCAGAGCCAACAACATGAAATCTTACTGCTTCGTTTGGTTTATTTCTCCCGGACCGTGAGTGACCAAGTGTCCCTAAACGACATTTTCATGCGACTTGCAACTCGACATAACTCAACAACCAGAGGTCATATCGATGAGCCGTCGACACCGTTGGTATCCTAGAATGCCATTACCTCTAGAGGACCCTCTCCACCATGTTTGCATGGCCTAGTGACTCCATTGTGCATCGGTTTTGTAAACTAGGGTTTTCCTTAGTTTCATTCAATGCAACTCTCGCATTGGTGGGTCAAATCTGCAAAAACCTCCTCTGTTCCACTCTTAGTGGTGTTCCCATGTCAGCATTGGCCATACACACCTATTGGAGCCAACGACATGCAATCTTTATGTTCCATTTTTTTTCTCTCCCGGACCGAGAGTGACCAAGTGTCCTTGAACGACATTTTCATGTGACTTGCAACTCGACATAACTCGACAACCAGAGGTCGAATCGATGAATCGTCGACTCCATTGGTCTCATGGCATGCCATTCCCTCTAGAGGGCCCTCTCCATTGCATTTGCATGGCCCAGTGAATATGGT
>LPNX010312640.1:369217-397271 GCA_001517045.1 Pseudotsuga menziesii | reverse complement strand
GGGGGGGGGGGGGGGGGGGGGGGGGGGGGGGAAGGATATGGATGGATGTGTGGTGGTGGGTGGGAGGCAAGGGATGGATGGAACAGGGTGGGGAGGGATGCAGGGAAATGGACATGTATTCTAGGGGCTACACCTGGCATATATGGTGGGAAAAAGGAAGTCAATGGAGAGATAGTGACACTAACATGCCTATGTAGTGGGACCTGCATACATATTCATGGCATCATGTATTAGTACATAAAAAATATAACTATACAAATCTAAGCCATCAAAACTGAAATTAAATTCATACTTTGTTACAAGATACCTGGTCATAAGGGGATCTGTTGATCCCTGATGGGGATGGCTTGTCACTCAATCCCGCGGACACCTATTCATTTGCACAAAAATATTTATATTCAATTAGTAAATATTAACTAAATATGGGCCAACAATTTAAATAAATATGCGACGATTGACAAGAACTAATTTAGTGATACAATAGAAGTCACAAATCAATCAAGCGACATAACATCAATGATATGATAGTGATAATAACAGTCCCAAACTTGCATAATAATTTTTCTTTTAATTTATGATTTTGAGGGATGTTACATTTTTCTATATTTTAGAGAATATCCACAAAGTTTATCAGCTTACTCCTTAGACTTTCTCGTCGATCCTTGAAATGATATTCAAAAATCATATGCTTGTCTTGTGCAATATCAAAGGATGGATGATTTGTAGGGTAAGTGTTTGTCATATTTTCCCTAAATATATCTTTGAAAATTGTATCCATTATTGATGCTAAAGTTTCCTTATATACGAATTAGTTGACCAGTTAGCCCTAGTAAACCTTGCTTATGCTTCATTTCCTTTCTGGTCTAGAGAGTTGACATGGCTATGAGTTCTCTTCTCCTCCTATTTCAAACCTAATTTTTAAAGGTATCCTAACTGAGAACACCCTTCTTAGTACATTTTCTTCTAATTTTATATTATAGGTAGCATATTGAGAAGAAAATGGTTATTTTCACATATTCAATTCTTGACAATACAACTAAGACCCAATTCATTAATTACCAATTTAATTATCTAACCCATCATCTTGGTGCATCTCCATGTAAATGTTTTCCACATAAGTTTTTTCTAGGTCCCTCATTTTTTCACCAATGTCAAACATACTTCCTAGCTTGTTACCAATTAAGGTAAGAGAACATTTCATCCATTTTTGAAGGAATTGAATGTATTTTAAGATAGTGTGGTAGAATATATTTTTTTCTCTCATGACCTTGTTAGAAAAACAGGATCACGGAGCAATAACAATAAACAATAAACACGATGCAAATATTAAAACAAATTACAAGAGAGACACATATATTGGACGACAATATTAACTACTAACATTAAATTTAATTACTGAAAGAAAACTACCTTTGTGTATGGTGTCGTGATGTCCTCTACAGCTGCCATGGCTCCATCTAGGTTGAAGGAACCAAGGTCCTCCCACCTGTGTGTTGGAGACTTGGCACTGAATAGTTGTACATTAAAAAAATATCAAGTCATCAACATCTGATTCTAAGTTAAATTTATTAGAAATTATGACATTAAATAAAACAATAACTAACCTGGTGTAGGCAACTCTCTATTCCATGCTCCCGCATGGGAACCTGGCATGGAGGCCCACAATGAGAAAAATGATGTGGCACTGGTCTCGTCGATCTGGATGGATCCACCTAGCTACCACCTGTATCTTCTCTCCCTCTCCCACCACCAGTAGACCGTGCAGAAGTGTGTCTCTCAGGGGGGTCCTGCTCGCTCTGCGAGGACATAGCCACAAATGCAGTATGCCTAAGAAGGTGCTGTGTGGCATGTCTAACAGACTCATGGATATCATCTAGCCCTCTACCTAACCCAAGGGGTTAAGGAGGTGGGTTTGGATATCCCCTAGGTGCAAGGGGTCCTCTGAGTGGGTTCTAGTGGGTGTGAGGTTGATCTTGGGCTGAGCCAAAACCGACACCCTGGAACTCGGTGATGTCAAAGTAGTTTCAATGTATATGTAACTTTGAAATGTATTCACTTATATATTTCATGTATTGCACCCCGATGTTTATTCCGGGAAGTATCTGTAATGTAATTGAGTCATGTCATGCCCCAATGTTCCTATCATGAGGTTCTATAATGTCAACAAGTCATGTCAAGTTATTGTGGGTAACCCTCCTATTGATCAAGGGTTAAAGTCCCCGTAGTTTTGGGGCACTAGGGTTATTAGATTCTCCTAGAGAGGTCGGCCCTAGTAGGGTTTTGTCAAGACAAGAATTAGTATAAACAGAGAGCTAGCCTCTCTATTTAGAACACACTTACAGACACATAGTTGTAGCGCATAACTAAGGAAGAAGAAGATACTGGGGCTAGGAAGAAAGAGGCTACTACTGTTGGGAGATCATCTTACTGTTTTGGGGTTTTACTTTTGGTGTTGATTCTATCTCTGAGAAAGTTGTGGGGTTTTCTCCATTTATGGTTTCCCCGAGGAAAAACATTATGTTCATTGTCTCTTGTGTTTGATTGTTGTACTTGTTATTCTCCAAGTTAAAGATCCTAACATAATGCTAGCTTGAATGATACAATTCTAACATGGTATTAGAGCTAACCTAAGAAGAAGACATTGTGCAGTTGTGGGAACTAGGGATTCCTACTTTGTGTATCTCTCTCCATATATTTTCACCAAAATAAGGTTGGATTAACTCTCCTCCCTAGGGCACATCTTTCTCTTGAAGCATAATCCAATTATGAGCTTTTTCAGTTTTGGACCCAACACTGCTACTGGAAATTAAGGCTTTTCATAGAAGTGGAAATTTTCAGTGAGCCCAGGCCTGGATTGATCTCCTCCTCAAAATTGAAGTTTAGAGATCAAGATCAAAGTATTTGGTTGGACAGAACTATGGAAAATCCAAACCCTAATATGTTCCTGAACTAGCACTTCAAAAATTTAGCCCCAAATCCAGATCCGACATCTTGACTTGGTAAGATCTAAATATTTTGTATTTCCATTTGAGGTTCTCAGTTAAGATGTCTCATCATACCAATCTTGATGAAAAGCTTGAGGGAGCTGATAACTTCCGAGCCTGGAAGTATAGGATCTCCCTGGTCCTGGAAGAAAATGAGTTAGATTCCTATATCAATGAGGAGGTTCCAGTTCTAGAGGGAGATGAGGCCAAGGCCTTACACAAGAAGAATTTTTTTATGGAAAAGATGATTATTGCTGATTCAATCAAGGATCATCTCATACCATAGGTGTCCTCCCTAAAGACACCTAAAGCTATGTTTGATGCCCTAACCAAATTGTTTGAAGGGAAGAACATAAACTCGAAGATGACTCTGAGAAACCAACTGAAGAATCTAAAGATCTAGAATGCTGAGACCATCCAGTCTTACTTTACAAGGGTCTCTCAGATCAAGGAACAACTGGAAGAAGTATATGAAGAAGTGGAAAATGCAGAGGTTGTGACGACCACTTGAATGGTCTCCCTAGATCATGGGATTCCTTTATTCAAGGAATATGTGCCAAAAAGAAGTTAGTCAAATTTAGTAGAATATGGGAAGAATTCTCTCAAGAAGAATCTCGGATAGTAGCTCAAGAAGAAAATATGGGAAGTGAATATCAAGCCCTCACAGTTCATTCCAAGAAAATCAAAAGAAGTTCTCATCACTCCAGAGGTAAGCAATTCCATAAAACTAACTCTAGAAAAGATTTGTCTAGAAGCAGATGTTATACATGTGATGAAGTAGGACACTTTGCAAAATATTGTCCTTAAAGACAAAATAAGAAAAGGGGAAACAAAATAAGACATCATGCTCATGATGTAGAGGATGATGAACCTTCCACAAAGAGAACTAGATATGAAAGTGAAGACTCTTAAAGTGATGAACAATATGTCTTGATTTCTGCTCTCACGGGAAACATCACACATGGAAGCAATGATTGGATTATAGACAGTGAGGCTTCCAAACATATGGCAGGATTCAAAGAGTCCTTTGTAAAACTTTCAGAACATGAATCACCTCACAAGGTGAAACTTGGAGATGACTACCAGTATCCAATAAAAGGTAGTGGGGAATCCTCCTATAAGCTAGACTCTAGAAAGTCTATGAAGATGCAATATGTATTGTTTGTACCTGGACTAAACAAGAACCTTCTCTCCATATCTGCATTAGATGCAAAAGGCATGAGGGTTGCATTTATAGATGCCCAAGTTATCATGTGGCTAAAGGGAAAGACTATTAATGATGTAGTAGTGATTGGGGAACAAGAAGGAGGTCTATACAAATTGAAGGGCCATCTAGAACAAGCCTTAGTCCATGACACAGTAGAGCCAAATGAGCTTTGGCATAGAAGGCTTGCACATGTGCATTAAATATCACTACCAGTTGCAAGCAAAGTTGTTGAAGGTCTTCTAGAAATTCAAAAATATGATGGATTCTGCAAAGGATGTGCGAAAGGAAAGAATACAAAGAAGACATTTCCAAGTAGCGAGAGAAAGGCAAAAGGAATATTGGAAATCATTCACTCCGATGTATGCGGTCCGATGTCATCAAGATCACTAAGCGGGTATGTATACTATGTTTCTTTCATTGATGACTTTTCTAGGAAGACATGGATTTAATTCATGAAGAACAAAGATGAAGTTTCCAGCAAGTTCAAGGAATTCAAACCCTTGATCGAGAACCACTCTGAAAAGAAGATCAAGACCTTTTGATCAGATAATGGTGGAGAATTCACATCAAATGAATTCAAAGAGTTGCGCAAAGACTCAAGGATTAAGAGGGAGTTGTCCACTCCATATAATCCACAAAAAATGGGATTGTAGAAAGGAAGAATAGAATTATCATGGAATCTGCAAGGGAAATGCTTCATGATCAAGATCTTCCTATGCATATATGGGCAGAAGCTTCCAGAACAGTTGTGTATGTACAAAACCATACTCCACACAGAGTACTCGAGAACAAGACACCTGAAGAAGTATTTTCTGGGAAGAAACTAGAAGTCAGCCATCTCAGAACATTTGGATATCCAGTGTACATACACATTCCAAAAGAAAAGAGGACAAAATTAGATCCTTCAGCAAAGAAGGGTATATTTGTGGGATACTATGAAAGCTCAAAGGCTTACAGAATATACTTCCCAGGATTCAAAAATATTGACATCAGCAAGGATGTAACATTTGACAAAGACTCAGCTTACAACAAATCCAGAAAGAAACCTGTTGAAGTTCCTGAAGAATCGGAAGCACCCAGAATTCATGACACAACCATGAACGAAGAAACTCAAGAAGAAGATCAAGAATTTGAAGAACCTCAAGAACTTGTAGATCCACCTCCAAAGAATAATCCTCATAAGAGGAAACCTGCTTGGGTACAAGAAGCTATCCAAGGTGCGGAAAGATATGGGGCTCCAAAAGAGAATCACAGAGAAAGAAAGAGGACCAGTTCCTGCTCCGGATATGTAGCATTATTATGTGATTTCATCGATAAAGAACCTTCCAATTATGAAGAAGCGGTAGAACGGAAAGAATGGAAGGATGCTATGATCGAAGATTATCAATCGATCATGAAGAATGATGCTTGGGATGTTGTCCCAAGACCAAAAGAGAAGTTGGTTGTAACTTCCAAATGGATCTACAAGATCAAGTATGCTGCAAACAGTAGCATAGAAAAATATAAAGCAAGATTTGTTTCTCGTGGTTTCTCTTAGAAATAAGGAATAGATTATGAAGAAACTTTTGTACCTATAGCCAGATACACTTCCATCAAATCAGTACTTTCTCTGGCTACAGTGATGAAATGGAAGATACACCAAATGGATGTCAAGACTGCTTTCTTGAATGGTGTAGTGGAAGAGGAAGTGTATGTGGAGCAGCCACTTGGTTTTGAGACACATGACAGGGAGTCTCATGTGTGTAGATTGAAGAAAGCCCTGTATGGTTTGAAACAGACACCTAGGACATGGTATGGAAGAATTAACAGCTTTCTATCCAGTTTGGGGTTTACCAAGAGTAAAGTAGATTCCAACCTTTACTACAAGGTTGAATATGGAAACCCAGTGATACTCCTACTGTATGTAGATGATCTATTTGTAACAAGTATGGATGGGTTGATTGCTAATATGAAGAGGAATCCTGCTGCCAAGTTTGAAATGAAGGACTTGGCTATGATGCATTATTTCCTAGGAATGGAGGTGTGGCAAAATGCAGATGGAATTTCCCTAGGACAAGGGAAATATACGGTAGAGATCCTGAAGAGATTAGGGATGATGGACTGCAAGGCCATGACCACACCTATGGCATCGAACTTGAAGCTATTGCGTGATGCTTCATTAGAAGCGGTTGATTCCATGATGTATCGTCAGATGATTGTGTCCTTGATGTACCTGACAAACACAAGACCAGATATTTTTTTTGCTGTGAACACCTTGAGCCAATTCCTGACATATCCGATACATGTTCACTTGATTGCTGCAAAGCATATTCTGAGGTACCTAAGGGGTATAGTTGATTATGGGCTCAAGTATGATGTGAATCAGAAGATTAACCTGGAGGGTTATGTTGATTCAGATTGGGTAGGTAGTGCCATCGATAGGAAGAGAACTTCAGGGTGTTGCTTCAGTATGGGATCAGGTGTGATCTCTTGGTTTAGAAGGAAGAAATCATTTGTGGCACTGAGTGTAGCTAAAGCAGAGTATGTCGCAGCTTGTTCAGCTAGTTGTGAGGCAATATGGCTGAGGAAGATACTATCTGATTTATTTCATCTCTAGTTGGATGCTACTTGTATATATTGCGACAACCAAAGTTTTGTGAAGTTGTCGAAGAGCTCGATATTCCATGACAAGTCAAAGCATATCGATATCAAGTATCACTATATCAGGGATATGGTGCAGAGAGGAGCAGTGAAGCTCTAGTATGTTGCGATGGATGAAAAAATAGCTGATTTGTTGATGAATCCATTGGCCAGAGTGAAGTTTGAGTACTTCAGGGAGAAGCTTGGTGTTCTCTAGATCGAGATTTCCCCCAAAGGGAAGTGATGAGTCAGTGAGCCATTCTAACATGGTGAGAGGATTAGGTTCCTTCCATGGTCAGATGTAAGGGCTGGGCCATTCTGACATGGTGAGTGGATTAGTTCCTTCCATGTCAGATATGAGTGCTAGCCATTTTGATTTGATTGCAGTATTGGTTCCTACATGATCATATATAAGGGCTATTTCCATTGTTTGAATGGAGGTACCTGGTTAGTTACTAGGAAAACTCAGTCTAGGACTGAGGGCCATTCTGATATGAATGTGAGATGTGTTCTCACATGATCAGATATGAGTGCATGGCCATTCTGATGTGATTGAGGGATGTGTTCCCACTTGATTAGATATAAGGGTTATTGCCATTCTGTCATGGTGAGAGAACTGGTTTCCTTCCATCTCAGATGTTAGTGCTAGACATTCTAACTTAGGGTTAGATATAAGGGCTACTTCCATTCTTTGAATGGAGGCACCTGGTCAGTTATGGAAGGAACCCTCAGTCTAGGACTGAGTTCCTTTCTAACGAGTCAAGGTGAGATGTAAGTGATGTTCCTTTCCA
The DNA here is from genome assembly GCA_001517045.1 of Pseudotsuga menziesii. Lineage (NCBI taxonomy): Eukaryota > Viridiplantae > Streptophyta > Pinopsida > Pinales > Pinaceae > Pseudotsuga > Pseudotsuga menziesii. The sequence continues at coordinate 389,670 of LPNX010312640.1, read as the reverse complement.
CATATGATAGTAGTTGTGTATTGTCATGCTAGTGGATGTGAGTGTTGTGCCTTTCCACATATGATAGTAGTTGTGTACTGTCATGCTGGTGGATGTGAGTGCTATGCCTTTCTGATGAGTCAAGGTCATATGTGAGTGTTGTGCCTTTCTAATGAGTCAAGGTCAGATGTGAGTGCTAAGCCTTTTCACAGATGATAGTAGTTGAGTACTGTCATGCTGGTGAATGTAAGGACTATGCCTTTCTTACATGATGTTGGATGTGTTCCTTCTCATGGTCAGATGTGAGTGCTGGCCATTCTGACTTAGGGTAAGATATAAGGGCTACCGAAGACCTAGAAGTAGGTAGGCCTAAAACCAGCATGAAAAAGGGTTGGATCTGTAGAACTTCCTATGACGAGAAGAATCATGAGATAGCACATATGATGATGACCCAGTGATGATCTAGATCGAGTGATGATTCAGATCCAGTTATGATGTCTCCGAGATGATCCAGAGGTGATGATACAGATCCAGTAGTGATGATCTAGATTCAGTGATGATGTCCTCGTGATGATCCACATTGAGTGATGATCTAGATCCAGTGATGATGATCGAGATCGAGTGATGATCTAGATCTAGTGAGGATGATCTAGATCGAGTGATGATCCATATTGAAGATGAAGATGACTTGAAGTAGATGACTTGAATATGCAGATGATGAGGTGATCTAGATAAGAAGACCAGTGCTGAAAAATTGTGTCAAGAGAATACCTTCCTAGTTAAGAGGGAGTGTTGATGTATATGTAACTTCGGAATGTATTCACTTGTATATTTCATGTATTGTACCCTGATGTTTATTCCAGGAAGTATCTGTAATGTAATTTAGTCATGCCATGCCCCGATGTTCCTATCGGAAGGTTCTATAATGTAAACAAGTCATGTCAGTTTATTATGGGTAACCCTCCTATTGATCAAGGGTTAAAGTCCCTACAGTTCTGGGGCACTAGGGTTATTAGATTCTCCTAGAGAGGTCGGCCCTAGTAGGGTTTTGTCAAGTCAGGAATTAGTATAAATAGAGAGCTAGCCTCTCTATTTAGAACACACATACACACACAGTTGTAGCGTATAACTGAGGAAGAAGAAGACACTAGGGCTAGGCAAAAAGAGGCTACTGCTGTCGGGAGATAATCTTACTATTTTGGGGTTTTACTTTTGGTGTTGATTCTATCTCTGAGGAAGTTGTGGGGTTTTCTCCATTTATGGTTTCCCTGAGGAAAAACATTGTGTTTGTTGTCTCTTGTGTTTGATTGTTGTACTTGTTATTCTCTCAGTTAAAAATCCTAACATAATGCTAGCTTGAATGATAAAATTCTAACAATTAGTTCACATGTAACCTTAACACAAACTCAGCCCATAGTTTCCTGAGAAAATACCGTGGGACCTCAACATTATTGCATGGAGGCTTATCGAAAGCCATGAACCATCTCTTCCTCTAGTTTTCTCTCCATGGATGGTAATTACACTAGTCCATGTAAACTCTCCTCTTCCTCACATTTGGAGGCTGTCCTGTTCTAGGATCTGTAAATTTTCTCCACAGTTGGGCTTTTGTGATATTCAGGTTTTTTATATCCTCTTTGGATATACCAGTGGTATAATGCTATCTCATTCAAGTGCTATATTCGCTCAAACTGCTTATCTCACTATGGGAAATGTTGATAGATTCTATAATGTTTTGTATTGATGTGGCAAGGGAAACCCGAGAGGGTTCCCTTGTGTTCTTCAATTCATCACTCAAAATTCTTAATTGGTTTAAATCCCTGTGTAATTCATCTTTGGGGTTTTCTTCGCTTAATTCGGTGTTTGGGTCCTCTCTTTAGTTTGTTTCATTCCTTTCTTGGGATTGTTCATTGGTATTTGTCATTGTGGTTAGGTAATTTGTACCTGCAATATCAAATTTTTCCCATTTCAATTGATTTTCAAATTTTTTTAATTTTGTATTTTATTTTAAAACAATAAAAACAATGAAATAAACAAAAAAAATTGCATTCCTGCTCTATGTACCTTACTCCGACGTCGTTTTAGGTGATTTGCACAAGTCCGTTGGGCTCCTTGGGGGTTGATTTCATCTCCCTGGGGGTCATTGTCTCCTCCTTGCACGCTCACGAGTGGTTACAAAACAAAAAACAATGCCCACTGTTTTATTTTAACACAGGGACACACGCATGTCCCTGTTTGCTATCGCATCCAACACGCACGTGCGTCCACATGCACATGTACACATAGGCACGCGAGCGCATCCACATGCGCATGTGTACATAGGCATGCAAGCGCATCCACATGCGCGTGCGCACTCCTATTTCCTACACTGTCAATCTGGCGTGAAGGCTTGCCATTGACGAAGCAGGAGTGCGTGCACGCATCTAGGAGGTGCGTGTGTGTTTTCGATTAGGTCCGCTCGTGCACTCCCATTGCATTATATTTGGGTAGCAGGTTCTTACGGGCTCCCACTAATAAGTGTAAAAATTACATGTCAATTGAGCGTAGACTAGGTGGTTGGGAGAAATGTTGTTATCCTCCCCACCCAACTTCAAATATCTCTTTGTGACACTTGCTCCTTGGGAGCCGACTTTGACTATGTAATGATTGTAATTCTGGCCATACCTTGATTCTTTGAAATAGCGGGTGTTGCCATTTATTTCCGGGGAAAAAAAGGTAAAAGTATAAAAAATAACATTTTGACATTTTTGTTATTGTGGACCTTTATGTTATCCCATTTTATATGAAAAAAGATCACTTATTCATATATAATAAAATAGGCGTCTTATTCTATTGCATTGTACAATGTTGTAAAATGTTACATTTTTAATTAAATATCACAATAGACAAATATGTAATATAATGCTATAACATATTAATACAATCATTATATCAAAATGTAACAATTAAAATTTAAATATAAATATTAATAAAAAATAATTGTTTTATGATTAATTGAAAAATAAAAATAAATAGTTAATTAAAATATAGACATATTGGTGCATTCTATTTTTTGAACTCGCTACATGATGTGACACATACAAAAATCATTAACAACAGCCTTTTTTTATACATTGTGAGAAATTGTACATCAATGTTTTTTATCAAATAAACCACACCAATGCTTCTAGTTGCTATCAACACATCAATATCATATTGATCAAGTAAGAATCAACACCAATACTTTATATATAACATTTCCACTAGTGTGATTATGTATAAAAAGTTCACCGAAGTCCACATAAGGTTGCAATACAATTACGATTATAATAACCATTAAATTTATGTTGTGTAGATGGTAATATAAGCACTGGTGTCTAGTTGTGAATGATTCACACTAGTATTTAACAACTTGGATAATATGAATCTATGTATAACATATTACATGGACTATAGCATTATATAAATGAAAAGTGTGAATGTATAATATTTAAATTTTATTGCGCCGAGAGGCGCTCTACAGCCCAGTATGGGGGAGATCTTGTAACGTGATGTAATGCTAGTAACGTTTGTAACATGTCGGCAAAAAGTAATAGTGATAGTGAATATTATGGGAGAGATCTTGTAACGTGATGTAACGTTTGTAATATTGAAGTAACTAATGTAAAAATTAGTAAATATTTTGTCTTCCTAATAATGTAAGGTCGTAACGTTGCGTTTGAAATACACTCGCTATATTAATACACCAAAACAACAAAAATATTTTAGAAAAAAAATAATTATTCTCAAGCAGCTATTCCAGATGAGGAATATAATCTGGTAATCTATTAGTAGATCTACAGACCTCCTCAGATGCAAATCCAAATCCTCCTCCCCTCCTTTGCAGCTCCACTCGTAGCTCTCCTCACATTCCCATAAACTAAATTCTGTAATTAATTGAGTGTAAAAAATGAAAAAAAATTTAATATGTAAATCAAAATAATTTTACTGCTCAAATTTCAAAAATAACTCCCTCCCCTAATTCCTAGTGTGGTTGTGACAAGCTCAATTTGTAATCACCATTTATATTCCATATAGTTCCCCCCGCCTGCTTTTGAGGGTTGTTTCTTTTAGTTGTTGAAGTTCCAATTATAACCTAGTAGTGATAATGGTTTTCCTCCTTTCATAATTGTTTTATTGACATTTGCACGTTGATGAACCAGAATTCCCCAACTGCTCAACTATTTGATGTATTTTGTGGATAAGCTTGTGATATGTGGCTATAGCCTCTTGCTTAGAGCTTACAATAGATGTTGTTTTCATAGTTTCCTGTAATGCCTTATTTATTGATAGGAATTTGCAATGGGAATAGTAAATTAGGGTTTTTGGACTTTGCATATATTGTTGAGAAGACTAAGCTGAGCTCAGATCAACATCCATACTGCTTTGGATACGTTCTCTGTAAAGCCTCAGTTAACTATGTGCTACACCCATTGTATAGTTTTTGTTGTGGTTAGTAAACTCTGAAAACCTGTCATGGTTCTAAAAATATCTGCTATCAAATTATTTCTGAGTAGTATTGAATCATCTATTGCTAATGCCAAATGGTGGAATTGTAGCTGTTAGTGCTCATCTAATGCTGAAATTACATATTGCATGTTATGCTTTATAATTTCAAAAACCAACTTACACTCATAATGTCTCAAAAAACAGTTAAATGAGTGTTGATTTCATGCAAGAAAACAACAATTTAGATGTTGCTAAAACTTCTTGAGAAATAACCAAGAAGCTTAAGGAGAGCTGCTCCTAAAATCCAATTTCCAGTAACATAATTATAATATGTTTGTTGTTTTATACTTTACATAAAATAAAAGAAAATGTATTATTGGAGGTTCTTTCCAAAACCATTGTTAAGGTAAAAGTAATTTGTATGTTTTCCTATTACAAGAGTACATTGGTTAACTATCAACAATCCACAAACCCTCACTCTGACTTCAAAATCAAAAAAAAAATTTAACATCATTTTCTAACTCGGATGGTGTACTTACAACGGACAAGACCCATGTGAATAGTTCCGACTTTTCATATTTCAGTTTATGCTTCACAATGGCACAAACCTACATTCCTATAGTCTTAGAGAACTATTAAAATTGTGTTGAGCCCGTTCAAGATACCAGTAATTAATATTTTTCCAACACCTTTTGAGGAATCTCTAATATCCATGCAGAAAACTCTTCATTGTAAGGACAAAAACTCTACATATGGGTGTATTACGTCCACTGTTATGCTGTAGACCATCTTCCATGTCTTTCCAATAGAATAACCAGCACAAAATTTTGGATCCCCATCTATTGGTCTCAGTGGGTGTTGTTCCTATGGACATAGCTACTCAAGATCCTTCTCAGTAAGGCTAAGAACTATGGGTCAAAAATGGTCCCGTTGTTTATCCTCTCTGGCAGAATAAAAAACAGAATAAGAATAAATACTACTCTCCATTGTTTACCAATGTGCCATCTATAGTCAAAACAGGGTAAGTCAAAACATGGTAAGAATATGTTTTCAAATTGGTTTTCTCGATTTATACCCAGGTTCAATTCTTATAAGTGACATGTTTTCTCTTGTTTACGCAACCTTTCCCCAAATGCTCTAGATTCTGATNTATATATATATATATATAAACACGCGTCAAAACGAAGATTTTATGGAGCAAGTTTCATAATGGAGTGTTTTAAATGTGGATTATGCACTTTTTCAAATAACAATAAATGTTTTTAAATATTTGATTTAAATAATTAAGTTTTAAAATATTTAATGTGTGTTGTTGAGTAAGAGATCAAATAACATATTCTTAAATATTTAAAGATACACAAAACATAATATACTTAATATTTAAAAAAAATTAAAAATATCTAGTATATTTTCATTATTTCAAGTCTTTTATGTTGGATATTCATAACTAATTAATCTATGTAATTGTGTGATATGTAAAATGTTATATTAATGCTGGTAAACGTTTATAAAAAAATTTACTTATACTTTTGTGTGTTATATTAGCACCAACATAAATGAAATCTTAAATTTGGATCTACCAAAAATATCTCATAAATTTTCAAAAAAAATTATATAAAACATATATATATATATATATATAAGGCTCACCAGATCTAGTGAGGAGATGTGTTAAATGACCAATTTCACCTAAATATTTTGACAGTTTTAATCTTTTTTTTTTAACAAAAATTGGAAAGTAATTATATATTAAAAGGGCTCTGCACAACCATTCAGTACAGAGCTGATGGTGTAACATACCCAGAAGTGAAAAATAAATATTTATTATTTATTTCAGCAAAGACATTATGCTAATTTTTATTGTAAAGTTTATGACCAAGTGGGTCAAGGATGACTGTAATTGAAGAATTATTTATTTCAATGATTAATAAAATGAGACACCTATTCAGGGGAGACTGTTAAATGAGTGTTCACTAACCCACTAGGAGGAAGGAGCAGTTGTAGAAGGCTAGTTAATAAGTGGCAGCACTAGCACTCATTTTCTAGCTATTGCAGGAGCATAATCCCAAAAAAAGTGGTCATGTTCCCTGAGAGGGGGAATTGAGTTAGTGGCTCATTAAATTCTAAAATTGACCCAAAGACCTAGGAAATATTATATAAACCATCAAATTGAGCAGGAGGCTCACCACTCATTCTGATTTATGAGAGATTGAACTTTGTGACTGTTGCAAACTGAAAATTCAAGCACAAAAAGAATTTGATGAGGGGATAGCTAAAGTGTTTTGTTGAGTTAAGTCTGCTAATAAGTGCTAAGTTGTATAATTCTGTTGTGTGGCAGTGATCTTTGTCCTAGTGGTTCAGTGAACAAGCTCAAGGATCCTAAGCAAATGATTTGGACACTTCAGAAAAAGATTGGGTGGAATAGTCTCCCTTGAGTGTTAGTTCCTTTTCTGCAGCACATCTAGGTTCCAACTCTAATCTATATTATGACATTGTTTTACTTCTATTTAAGAAAGATGTAATTTGTTTTGAATGAGGTTATAGTTAATGGATAATTATTCAATGATTATATAGGATTTAGTATTTGGATAGAAACTGATTGTTTGAGAAATGAAGTTAAATTATCTCATGTATTTTTCCTCTCGTCGAAGTGACGTACTCTAGTACAGGAAGATATGAAATTATGTTTGAGTAATAGTACCAAAATGATGGAATCATTATGTATGTTCGTTATTACAGCAAATGGATGTGATATATTTATATATTGTTTACAATCCACTGATATTTAAAGGACTGGTATTTTGTTAAATATAGAATCTACATCTCTTAATCCAAAAGATAAGACCTTTACAAATAGTTACAGTAAGTAAAACCGAACCTTCAATTACAGAGTAAGTATAAGCACAAATATATAAACAACTAAGCTAGATATTATAAGGGAATTTTAAGCCCAATCTTCTTAACAATTAAATCATTTTAGTAACACTAAGTCAAGATCATCGACATACCGTAGCACTGGTTACTAGCTTCAGGTGAGGTTGGTGTTGTATCTGCAGTATTTTTCTTGCAGAAGGAAATTACACCCTTAAGGTTTGTTTATTTTGAAACAGTATGGTAAACCAATCAAAGTTTAAATTCTTTCCATTAATGATGAGAGTTTATCTACAGTATCATGGCCATTAAAATTAAATAAACAAAGTAAAATACTCAAGTAAAATCTTCACTAAACAATGAAACCCTAAGATCATTTTATAACTAATTCTTATATGAATTTTGACAATAGTTTACAAGTAAACAAAAGTAAATAGACATAACTAATTAAGAAATGGCTCCATGGCCATTTTTCAAAGGATGAATACAATCGAAGAAATAGTATTGCGAATGTAGAAAAAAAGTACCAAAGTTTTAAAACATAAATCTATCTACATAATAAACCTTCATAATCATGCTAGATATTGGAACAACTAAAATATTTTGTAAAATATCTTATGGCTTTTTTCTTCAAACAAAACGACCGAAAGGAACTCTTTACCGTTTGATATTTACAAACTATGAGATTTTCAACAAACTAATAGCTATAGACTATTCCTATTGTAGAGTAAAGCTCCAGGATTTTAAGCCCTCACGGGCCTTTCAAACATCAAATATAAAACTTTAAACAATAAATCTTTTACAAGTACTTCACGGCTGCAAACCCAAAAATGTAATACAACTTTTACACAAATGGAGAATGAAGCGTAGTATAAAGACGGCAAGGGTTTTACACAGAGAAACCTCACGGAATTTGTCCCAAATCATATCCATTATAATATCAAACCAATAATGAAGCTACAGCAGTGGCTTATAGCCAAACTATACTGTTAAATAAATGTTAAAAATCTTCACTCAATATTACAGTTTAAAAACTAGAAAAAAAGAAAAAGAAAAAAAAAAGCATGTAAATCCCTTACGGGTTCAGCTTTTACAAAATTATATTCTCAATAGAGATCAAAACCAAGTCCTCTCTTTTATCAAATGTAACATACCCAAAATTCCTCAATGTAAATTCTAAGAAAATGGGGTAAATTTTTCTCTTTTACTATATCCAAACAATTCAACTATGTTAGTCTCCTGAGAGTGGGTAATTACATAATTGTAAACACTATTATTATTTTCATCTATCCATATAAGAAAACTGTAATTGAATTTGATTAAGTTCCACTAAGTAGTTGACAAGAGGGCTATACTAATAACCATACTAGTATAAGAATAATGATAATAACTTATAATTCAAATCTAGAATCACATTTTGGTTGCAATTAAGAACCGTCAAACTACAATTCACTCTAATACAATCCTACATAAGTGTATCTTATTTAGAATAGATACCACCATTACATTAGTCGCAAGGCTTACACATTAACCCTTTCTTTTTCTCATCGTACCATTCTTTCTCTGGCTTGGGGACACAACTTTGGTAGCCACCACTTGAATCCATGCAACCTCAACATAAATATTAGAACAATATATAATCATACAAATTCAAGAGCATAAAACAATATAAATCCATGTAACAAAGTTAACTATTAAAGAAACTAATTAAAAAGGTAAGTGCATAAACAGTTAATTTAGTTTACACATGTCCTTCAAGAGTTATTCCAAGATTCTTCCATCATTAGTACGCCACCTCTGCAACCATTTCTCAATATACATATTAGTGCTATAAAAATAAGAGCGTAAGTTTATAAAAAATTAAATTACATCCATAAACAAATCTAGTTGATAAAGATACTTATTTTTATCTTGGGCGACCAAAAGCATGTCTATGACTTTCCTCCGAACAATAGGCTTCATCTAACGTATGTTTATCCATCTAAAGCTACCCCCAAGCTAGGCGACGAATCCACTAAGGTTCAAGGTTATAGGAAGAAACTCTTCAGGATTCAAGTTCAGATAGTATTGAATTCAAAAGGATACTGGGTATAGTGAGTGAGACTTAAAATCTTTAGCCATCATAACAAACTATTAAACATGACAAATCCTTCATCAAACTTTAATCATGAATACAAAGGGACATGTCCTCTATACTGCTTAAATGGGTGGAATCTAACCAAAACTCCCAAGGTATGAATTTCATAATAACCTTAAGTAAAAATCCTCACGATAAACCTAAGAAGATGATTTAATATAAAAGGCTCACTAATATAATAATTCATCCTTATATATATATATTCTATCATTTTCGTATAACCCAATGTTAATGAATGAATCCATTTTACTTTCACATGATGGACAAAAATCAAGAATGATTCGACTTACCATAAGCAACCCAAAGTGACATCCATGATATATAATACATACACATACACATATGAGGGATTTCATTTATAGAAAACATAATTGTATTTTATGCATAAACTTAAAGTGTTTTAAGAGCATTTAGTAATGTGAAGAAACCTAACTTCTTTAGCATTGAAACTTCAAAACATAAAGTAAATTTTCAATCTCTTCAAATTGACTAATCTATTTCAATAACTCCAAAATGTGGTCTTTTGTTTAGATCCTTCCGTACAAGTAACCTAAATTTGATTACATGGCAGTTGTCATGGAATCCATGCTTAATGATATGGACCTCAAAAAGGTACTTTACCTTATCTAAATAAATGCAAGCATAAATTCCATATCCACACAACCATTGGAAAGATCAAACACAGGAAAAATATATATACATTCAGATTGGGGTATCAGTCAACACGCAAGAAAAGATATACATTATGCTTCCTTGAGATCTCTATAAATAACAACGCTAGCACTCGAGTATCAAATTTCCAATTCTTAAATAAATAGAAAACTGGCAATGGAGGAATTAAATTTCCAAATCTCAAATAAAATAGCAAAAGCTGGCAATGGAGTATCAAATTCTCGGTTCTTAAATAAATAGCAAACTGGCAATGGAGGAATTAAATTTCCATATCTCAAATAAAATAGCAAACGCTGGCAATGGAGTATCAAATTACCAATTCTTAAATAAATAGAAAACTAGCAATGGAGGAATTAAATTTCCAAATCTCAAATAAAATAGAAAATGCTAGCAGTGGAGTATCAAATTTCCAGTTCTTAAAAAATAGCAAACTGGAAATGGAAGAATTAAATTTCTAGATCTCAAATAAAATAGCAAATGCTAACAATGAAGTATCAAATTCCTAGATCTTAAATAAATTGCAAATTGGCAATGGAGGAATTAAATTTCCAGATCTCAAATAAAATAGCAAACGTTGGAAATGTAAATCTTTACTGGAAAATCGTAGGATTAAAAGATTCAGCATTCAGATCCCATAGAAATATTAAAACGCTCGCAATCTAAATCTATTAGTGGAAAATCGTAGGCTTAAAAGATTCAGTATTCAGGTCCCAAAGAAATATTAAAACACTGGAAATCTAAATCTATTATTGGAAAATTGTAGGCTTAAAAGATTCAGCATTCAGATCCCAAAGAAATATTAAAACACTATAAATCTAAATCTATTACTGGAAAATCATAGGCTTAAATTCAACATTCAGATTGCAGATCAAACAAATACATGTTCCCGATCAAATTGCAATTAACAAAATTTCCATTCAAATAACTTTATTAAAAATGCAAGCAGAGATTGGACCATGCTTCAACGCATGAAATGGAAAGGAAGAACGTGTACTATAGGTCGCCAACCAAATGTGTGGGAATACTTTATTTCCCAAAATGTAGATGAATAATATACACTCCAGATCCATTTATAAAATCAAATGCTAGGAGGGAAACAAACATTCATATCACAGATCAAACAAATACATGTTCCCGATCAAATTGCAGTGAACAAAATGCCCATTCAAATAGCTTGATTAAAAATGCATGCAGATATTGGACCATGCTTCAATGCATGAACTAGAAAGGAAAAAGTCAGGCAAGGACCGATCAATAAGACGCAACCATTAATCCATATCCAGATGCATACAAGGATCGATGAATACAATACATACATTTTCTCAGATCCAAAAGTGTACAAGGTTAAATAGCAATGCAAACATTCCTATAGGTATAAAATCGCAAGTAAAAAAATGAAGTTGCATACCACAAAAGAACACGGGCATCCAGGACTGTATACAGAGCTCCCTAGATCCTCCAGGACACATACATCGATCTATGTTGTAAAATAAGAAAAATTGCAGTCTTTTCTTTTTTTTCCCCCAAACTAAAGCGCCCTTCACCAAATTATAGGCTCCATTTTCAATAAATAAAGCCATTTTCTGTGAGAGGAGTTATGAACTCGCTTCCCCTACACTTACGCATAATTTTTTGCAGAATTCATAACACATCTTTCCCTTTCTATAGTTTTGGTTCCCTTTGATATAGAGCACTCCCCCAAAGTACGCAATGGTGCAATCAAATATCTCCACAACATTCCTTGGAAGATAGAGTTGTAATCTCTTCTTCACTAAATGCCATCCTTAATGGAGATCACCCTCTTAATTAAGATCCCTATAACCTAGGACCCAAACCGACTTATCCTTAGTAAAAAGACTCATGCATAACTTTAGTTATGCATAATAACGTTTGGATTTCTATTGAAGGTAATTCTCTTATAGATATAGTTAGGCATAACCTATAATGTTTTCCTTTATGTTTAATGAGAATTTCTTTTAAATATATCTATGCATAACTCCATATAACATTGGTCTTTATGCTAAAAGCATTTCCTTTTTAATTATAAATAATAACCTTTTCCTCTATACTAAAGGCTTTTTAATATATCAAGGGTGAAAAAAGGTCCTATAGAAGTCATATGCCCTCTAAACATTTTCTTCTTTCTTTTTACTTCAAGGCCTATATAATATTACGAATCATATATATATATCTATATATCTGTATTTACATGTAAGAGACTTTTTCTCTATATTTTGGTACACCTAGTATACCAATACAAACCTGTTTAGCATACTGGAAACGGTATAGTAAATTTTAATAGAAGGATTAACTCACCATACTTTAATAAATGCATGGTCCCCTTGTTTTCTCATGTATCTAGAGAACTACTTCTTAATCAACTAGAGATTTATATACAAATAAGTGTTGTGTTAGTAAGTAAATGCAAATATTTATTCTCTTAGAATTGAAAAGTACCGTGATGACACATAGTCATCATTCATTGAGTTCCAAAGGATTTACTTTCCTGAACAACGTCTCCCCCTAGTTGATTCATCCCCAAACATCATTTTAGTCGTGCAACACTTCAACTGCCTAACATTACCAATTTCATCCAAAATATAAAACTAAGATAAATACTTACAATGCCTTTTAATTACACTTCGTGTTTTCTGGTCGCGCTCTAAGGGCATGTTACATACTTCCCCCCTTAGAATTAACATTGTCCTCAGTGTTCATTCTTTTCAACAGTTTGGCTTCCACTCTTAGTTTATCTTTTGTTCCTCTTCTTTCATCTTTGTTTTGATCATCTTCAATATTTCGTGATTCCCACAAGCTCTTATCCTTCATAACCTGCACTTTTGTGCAACAAGGACAGGTCTTCCAAAATTTATTAAGTAAACATGTCATTAATTCATAATTTAATTACAAACCTAAACAACAAGTAATTTATGTAATACAAAATTTACAATTTACAAAACATATTCTTTCCTTCATTTGTGTTTTTATCATCATAAAAATACAAAATATAGGATTCAATTCAAAAGAATTCATAAGTAGTCTTGATTTACTTATCTTTTTGGAGGACGTATTTTACCTCCAGTACTTGGATGCTTATACTTGTCCTGAACTTGAGATAGACATTTCTTTCATTTATTTCATTCACAAGTTAGCATCATTTATTCCACATAATTTCAAGTAGTAACCTATTACAATTTATCATTCATCCTCACCCTTGAGGGAATTTTTCCTACTCAAGTATTCATAACATTTTTACATTAAGACATTCAATAGTCCAGTTAATAGGAAATTCACTAATATGTGCTTTATTGTTTCATAATGAAGTTGAACAACTTTCAACAACACCTTCGTTGATAAAAAAAAAACTCTCCTTTGAGTTTTTCATATTTAACAACTCACTGTTGAGCATTGAACTCTCTCTCGAGTTGCTGACACCAACTGGACTTACAAGCTAAAACTTTGAGGTTACTCTCCCTTTTGATTGCTAGTCAAAAAATTTTCCCTCAAAAACATCTTGAACAACGTCTTGTTTTCCAAATGTCAACTTTGTGCCTAGGTCTTGCCATTGATATCACAGACTCTTTCATAATTCCCCTCAAGCATCCTCACTTGAGTACAGGAATTTCTTTTCCACTCAGCCTCCTGCTTGAGTTTAGAAAAAGTTACTTTAGCAAAGTAGATCTGGATCCTCAATTTTTCCCCTTAGTGTTCCCTCACAGAAGAGGTTATTTTCCCCTCAAGCCTTCATGCTTAAGTCCAGGAATTACCACCCAGCCTCCTACTTGAGTCCAGGAAAAGTTATTTTTAACCATAAATAATTTCAATAATACTTCAATTTCCTTTGGTTTACACCTTCTATCTTTTGTAAAGGACAACTTCATTAAGTCACTCGTTTAGTGATTTTTTTAATGTCTATGACAATGCATAATTCTAACCAAAGTTAAACTTAGTTATGCTTTACAATGAGGTCTTGCAGTAAAAATTTGATACTGGCTTAAAAATTCCCAGAGTATTTAGTTTATTTTGGTTAATAAGATAAGGTTATGCTCATAAATATCACATTAAAAACTATCATACATGAAACAAAAATCAAGAGCTCTGTAGACTAATATCATAACCTAGTCATGGACTAAGATATTGTTGTTAACTAAATCTTCGTGGTGAAGTAAATCCCACCCAAGAACTATGGAGAGAAGGTTCCAAAAACCTTTTCACAGAGCTTTTACCATGCAACCATATCATCATCATGAAGAGGTAGCAGAAATTGAATGCTTCAATATATAATTCATTCCTTAATAAATTCGTACATGCACCTAGTGACAAACGGAATGCTTCAAAAGAAACTTAACAACCAGACACTACAGGATTTGAACCCAAAATCCGACGTCGTCCGACATTTCGCACGGATGTGTCAGACATCAATCAATCATTAGAATGCTGATAACAGAATATTTATAGAGTCGTCGAATATTTGACAGTACCAGGGTTGGATCGTCGACATCTGTGAAAGCAACACTGGCATATATCCGACGGGGAACCGACACTACCAGGGCGGCTTGTCGACGTCTGCGAAATAAAAAATGGTGGTTATCCGACTCTAATGCGTCGGATATCTGACGGGCAGTTTATAAAAAAAATATAATAGATAATACTATATAATAAGAAATGACTCATTTTCATTTTGGACAATCTGTTCAAAGGTTTTTGTGAATTGGGAGTAGGTCCGGTAGACATGGCAAACAACTCTATTAACCCGTGGCAGGAAGAGCTCAACATCTTCTCCTCATCAGAAATTACCGGTATACCGTCCTTGGACACAGTGCAGAACACGCTAGAAAATTTGATAGCTGGAAGCGAGAGCAGGGTTCCGGTTTCTTTGCTAGATGAAGAGAGCAAGGTTTCCGTTTCTCTGCCAGATGAAGAGCTGCTAGGTGTGTTTGCAGCATGGCCATTGAACACGGCCTTAGGAGGAGGCCCGTACTCATTATTCCAACCTCAGAGCATAGCTACAACAACCTTTTTCATCAAACTTCCCTAGACAAAACCACAAAGAACCCCAAACAGGGAAATCGATCCGTTAGTGTCACAAGGAGCATTCACAGGAGAAGCAGCCGAACAATTGAACTCCAGAAAATGAAATAATTAGTGTTTAAATCCCTCTAGAAGATATTTTGATGTAAATTGTGGAGTCCAGTGCACCATGGAAGAAGCAATGGAGATGGACGGATTAACCCTAATTGGGAAAATCAGAGGAAGAAATCCAACCCTGGGGAAAATGAAGGAATGGGCTAGGAAAAATTGGACAGGGCTTGAAGGTGAAGGCCTGATTATTAATTCACTTGCAAATGGATGGTTCAGCTTCCTATTCATATGTAGAGAGGATGAAGACCTGATACACAACAAAGTCTGGACATATGGGAAAACCCCATTTTAGCTAAAGCAGTGGACCTCCTTGTTCGATACGGAAATAGAGCAACTGGATAAAATACCAGTCTACGTTCGCCTGCCAAGACTACCATTGGAATTCTAGAACCTATCCTGGCTTAGTGAAATCGGGAATGAGCTGGGGACTTTCATTGAAGCGGACCTCTCATTTTAGCAGACGGAAATAAAAAAGGTAGCTAGGATCCTAGTCTCTTTGAACATCAGAACCAATCTTCCTAAAGCCTTTAATTTTGTATGGAAAAACAAGCAAAAAAGACAGCTGTTGGACTATGAAGGGCTCTCATTTCGATGCCACAAATGTCATGAAACAAGACATTTGGAAAGAAACTTCCCAAAAAAATTTCCCTCAACAACTGGAAGAAGGAAGTGGGTTAGGCAAATAGAGGCCTTGAGCTCCAAATAAACTGATCCGAACACAGCTTCAGATGAAAATCCTCTCAGGTCGGAGGGCACAGAACAACCATTGGATCAACCGAAAAGAGCAGGAGCAATAGCATCAAAAGGGCCTCCTCAACAGATGGAACAACATCCGATCATGTCTCCCCCACCGGGTATGAACACTTCTTCCCTTAGTAATCAATTGAATTATTTATCTTTGAATGACTCGGCCACCCCTTCCACCATAACAAATGACTCGCCCACTCAGTCCTCCTCTATCAATTTCCACCTTTGTTCAAGGGACGTTCCAATCCCTCAAAAACCAAAAATCCCTACAAAAGGACTAGGGGCAAATGCCAGGATCACATCCAAAGGGAAAGGGAGAGGAATACTAGCTCACCTCTCGACGGCCTAGAGCATGGCACTCAGGGATCAGGAAAGTGGCAGACAAACAACCATTTTCAGGGCTCTCAGAGCAGTGCAAACCCTAGATGGGGTGCCCAAATGAAATTTTTCTCCCTAAACTACAGGGGTCTGGAAAGCACCCGAAAAAATCTTGCCCTAAAAAGGATGATGTATATTCTATCACCAAAAGTCATCCTTCCACAAGAAACAATGGGTTCAGAGCTGGAAGTTGAAACTAGTTTAACATCACTTCTTCCGTAATACTCTTTCACAGCGCAAAGTGCCATCGGCCACTCTGGAGGTCTAGCAATTGGATGGAAGAAAACAAGCATTCGATGCACAAACTTAGGAGGTGCATGCTTATATCTAAATCAAATTCATTTTTTTCAAATTTCTTTGGGCCTGGGAACTGGAACCAACAGCTATGCAGAACTCATGACATTGAAATTACTTCTCTGTTTTTCCAATGAAAGAAAATGCAGATAGTTACAAGTATATGGTGACTCAATGGTGGTTATAAACTGGATGAATAAGATACATAAATGTAGAACTGCTTCTCTAGATGCATTATTTGAAGAGACAACCCATTCTCTCTCATTGTTTGAATCAATCTCTTTCACTCATGTTTACAGGGAGCGAAATAAGGAGGCAGACAGGCTCTCAAACAAGTGTCTGACATTGCAATGGGGTGAATGGAAAATTTTGGAAACACAAAACTCCAAGGCCACAGAATATCCACACAGGCCTTTTACAAATCCATCACTCTAAAACTTTTTGTAAATTTGAAATATATTTTTGAAAGCATACCACAATATCAATCTTTTATGAATGGATGCTTTACTGAATTGTTTACTGATTTTTTTTCTGCCATTGACTAAATCAATGTTTTAATTAATGAGTTAATGAATGGTTTTTTCAGCTATTGAATGATTGAATGGTTTAATGAATTTTTTAAATAATGATTTAATGAAAGCATTTTTCAACTATTGAGTGAAATAATTTGCATTGTAGATGCATTGTTATTTGCTTTGTGAAATAGTGAATTAAATTGTTATTTTCAAGTATAGGCATTGGGTTTGGGGAGTTGAGAGTGATGTGAGGGGGGAGAGGGGCCATAAGAGCTTCCACCTTCACGTGGTTGGTCCTATTTAGTAGAGAATATTAAATTATTCTCAAAACATATAGGATCTCAATGAATGGTAAGGAAGAATACATTAAAAACATCTATTTCTATATTTTTACTGTGTAATTTTCACTATTGCTATTTGACTCCTCCATTGGAACTTGTTACAGATAGCGTTGAGAAACATTTCCATAGTTAAGAGGCAATAAATAGAGTTTTTATTAGATTGATGGCGTTATATACATAGTATTTTTGGTTATCCATGTTTTAACAGGTGATATATTCTTAACAATTAATTTACTAGAATAGTTGAATAGTATTGTAATTTACATTGTAATAGAATTGTATTTATTTATATTTTTTTTGTTATTTTCATAAACAAACATAAATATATTTGATGGGTCCTAACATGAAACTATTGCAACAGGACAAAAAATGAAGTATGTTGAATGATGTTTTGAAAGGTAAAGCATAAGAAGACAATGTGAAGATCCAGAAATCAAGGTATAAATATGTTTTCTTTTGTTTGATTGATCTGTGTATTGGGTATTTATGCATGTGCACACACATACATTTAGTTGATGATGATGATTACCATAGATAGAGGCGAAAAAAAATCACTAGAGGAAAGAATATAGAATATGTAAACATTCTACAAGTTAGGCAGGGGTCTTTTGACATCCTTGACATTTCTACATTTTTAGGTTCATCATTAAACCAAAAAGTTTGGAGTTGTTCCAAAACAAGAAAATTCTGCTTTGAAAAATCTATCTGTTGAAACAACCCGACAAGTGTTTATGAAGTGCACAGAGGCACTCAAAACACATTCTTGGTGAGAAAGAAGGTCATAGGGCTTTAGTATTTCACATTGTGCACCTCTCCACATATTTGGATTTTTTTCTCTAGTTTCTCTTGAAAGATAAATGCTTTCCAAAATGGCTTCAAACCCATTTTTCAATTTTCAACCACCCTTACCAAATTGCATCCCTAGTGACAAATATTTTTCCAGATCAATGTTACAATTTTCATCTTGGGATATATCACTGACGGCCCAGATATACACATATTGGAAATATTAGGGAAAATGTCGAGGAAAATATTAGTAGGCATAAACTTGGACCTGAAAAACTCAGAAAATATCAGCAAGCATAATTTTGAAACTGAAAAACACAAAAAATACCAAAAACATGAGGAACAATAGAAAACTTTAAAGCTCACTAAAGTTTTGGAAATATTGGAAGAAATTGGAGATATTTGCAACATTGTTCTAGATATTGATCTGATGCATCGGCGTGAAATATTTTTCATTGTACACCTGTGTACATTTTTGGGTGTTAGGTTCAATCCCAATAATACCCACTCTCACAAACTAACAAAAACTTTCATTTAAACTCTACTTCTTGAACCAACTTAACTTAGAAACTAAACTCCATGATTTCTTTACTCCTATGTTTTGAGGTGGAATGTTGGATTCCGCAAAAATTTACTTTGAATAACCTTAAAAAAAATTCTATTACATTTTAGGTTATGGGATAACGGTGGTATCACATTGGGATAACACCTCTTGTGGGATGCATGAGAACCTCAAATCCTCCAACAAATCTGTGCAATTGAAAAGTGTAACATTTTTCTTCCTCAATATCTTTTCTACCAAGTGACTTGTCTTCATTTTTCTATGTTTTCATATGATACATACTGATGGATCTCAAGTGAGTTGACCCCTAAAATTTGAACATGGGAACCTGAATTCATTCATACTATTTTTTTTCATTACAAATTGACATTGAGAACTAGACATGACTTAGAGAAGTGATGGACTAAATACTGGCCTTGGGATGGAAAAATTAAACTCTAGGATTAAGACTCAGAAAATCAAAACAATAAACAATTCTTGTCACAAGAATTTAGTTTCATATGCATCCATTTATTTAAATATGAGCTCAAAAATTAAAAATATTGGCATGAGTAAAAAATGTCAAAGGAATCTCTTTTTGTCAGCTCAATTCTAAGTATGTTGCTAGATTTAGGCGTTTTCAGATTCTGCACAAAAGAACTTTAGGTATATGAGAGAAACCTTATATTTAGTATCCATAATATTCTCCATGACAGTCACAGATCTAAAATCTTTTCATAAATCCCAAGGATTAGATTCCTCTTCAGGAACCTAACCATGCATTCATCAAATGCTTATTCATTTTGTATTGTTAAATTGCCATGGTTTGTTGGATTATGGACTCTAGTCTAATCCACAGAGTCCTACATTTCCTTATTTTCCTATGTTGAATTTTGTCATGTTTGATCCATTTTGATAAGCAAAATCCTAACATTTTTTCCATGAGTCACTTCATGTACAGGTGAGATCCACTCATTAACTTTTAAATCAATCTTTTCCAACAAGACCATACCCATCATCTATTGTTCCCCTAGATCCTTCACACATTTATGAAGAATGGGAAGCTCATGATCAAACTGGAACTTGTAGAAATATTATTTCAATAGTATTTATGCCACCGTCCTTGTAATGCATATGATTCAATAGCATATTGTAGCTAAGATGGAAGGAACTATTCAAAGGATCAACATTTCCTTTAACCACTAGTTTTGTAATGGATGTCTCCATTTATTGGATTGGTGAGGTATTCTTCATAGGACAAACTTCATTACTTTCAGCAGGTGAGGATAGCATGGTCAAGTGGTAGGATGTCATAATCCAGGTATTGGAGTAATTATGTTTTGTTGATTTTCTTTTGAAATAATTTCTAAATTTTCAACACTGTAGAGCATATTTCCCACTAGTATTCAAAGGTCAATTGATTCCTTTTTGTGTTTATANCAAATAGAACAAATAAAAATTGGGCTGTAGATGCCAGCCAGCAAAGAAAAAGTGTTGTAGCTGATCCATTAATTAAATCAGCGATCAACCAGATTGATCTTAGTCACAAAGCATTTAAACACATTCGACACCAGATTATTCTAGAA